>ML394223.1:0-100793 GCA_005239525.1 Nicotiana knightiana | reverse complement strand
GGCCTGTACCAGCCTTTGTGACGTTTATATACTCTTAGAGGCTTGTATACAGATGTCATGTATATGAAAGATTGTATAGCTTTGTCGGCCTATGTTCATTGTATAAGTGATCATTTTGGCCCGAATGTCATATGTATAAGTTCGTATTACATGCTGGGTCGTCCTATGTCGAGTATTCCCTTTTGTTTTATTCTTGTTATCTTATGATGCCCCTTCTGGCCCATTTACCCATAATGGTATGATAAGAAAGATATATTATGTTGATACTCGGTTGAGTAAGGCACCAAGTGCCCGTCGCGACCCTGCGGTTTGAGTCGTGACAAAAGTGGTATCATGTATGATAAGAAAGATATGTTACGTTGGTACTCGACCGAGTAAGGCACCGGGTGCCAGTCGTGACCATGCGGTTTGGGTATTGACAAAAGTGGTATTAGAGCAGTTCTGTCCTAGAGAGTCTACAACCCATGTCTAGTAGAGTCTTGTTTATGGGTATGTTGTGTACCATACTTATAAGCAGAAGGCTACAGGGCATTTAGGATTGTCACTCTTTCTTCTTACTATAGATCGTGTGGTAGAGCTCAGTTGTAAGAATTCAAACTCCTAAATTCTACTTTATTCGTAATACAACGATACCTACATTCACAAAGACAGTTGGTAAGAGATTGAATGTGGCCGTGGAAGTGTTTAGTCAGAGGAACTCGATTTCGCAATCATGCTTATGATGAGTAAATGTGTGGTCTTCATCAGATCATGTCTGTACTAAGACGTGTAAGATTCTTGATAAGGAGCCCTAAGGCATGAATATTTGTCCACCCATGTAGTAAAAATCAATAAGAGTATCAGAAGGAAGATACAAGTTGTAGCAAGTAAACGAAGCAAGGTGAAGAAGGGTATGGGGTACCCAGTTAGTGAAGATTATCAGTATTTATAATTCAGGCAGAGAAATATAAATATTCTGAGTTACTTTCAACAGTAACAGAGATATATACAATTGGCCACACCCATCTCAGTTATGCCGTATGAGAGCTAACATATATAGTTTAAGAGAAGGATGGGATATCAGGATCCAACTGGGGTTAGAGTAACCCAAAATTGTGGATGGATTGTTATCATTAGATAACATTTTCGAAGATATTGAAAATGTAGTAATAGATCTCCTTGTAAGACACCTAGATTGTGAACTCTAGAATTGTACAGTCAGATATGAATACTAGAATATTCAGAAATTTCATAAGATAGGCAACGGGATCCTAGAAGAGATAAATATTTACCTTAGTATGACTCCAGCCTCTAGTAAAAAAAAGGAGAATGTTAGGCATCCCGAAGAGCCAGTGAGATGAAGCAACGGGAGCTAAATGTGAAAGACAAAAATATTAGTTGGAGAATAAGAAGAGAGTAAATGAAGTATTATGAGTAAGAGGTGATAAATGGGTGATAACGGTAAATCTACATATGCATGACATAGTCTATAGTCAAGTGAAGAAAAAGATAAGAGGTGAAAGGCCATGAGACAATAAAACTGTATAAGCCATAAAGTCATACCCTCACTTCGAGAAATGAGTTGGTGACTCGAATGTAATTACCGAAAGGAAAAGTTAGACCCCCTGAGTAATAGAAATCTGCATGGGCTAGTGAACAAGATAAGCTAAACATGAATTGAGGACCGAAGGATTTGATAATACTCGGCATCATGAGAATTCCAGAGATCGCATTCCAGCAATAATAGAATAGACAATAGAAGAATGGCCTTTAAAGTTCATTCAGGAAGACGCTTCCCTAAAGCAAGCACTATGAGTAGAGTTAAGCTTAAATGACTAAGTATTCCAGTTACACTAGGTGTCACCATTATGCATAAGGAATTCAGTTATCCCTGATACAGAAGGGTTACTGTAAGGTGATTAAGGGCCATTGATAATGTGAAAAGACGCAAAAGATGAAGAGGTAAAATATTTATAGGTAGACCGTCATAGCACTAAATCTTAGTACTCCCATAAAGGGGGGAATATGGTGTGATGTGGTATTAAGTTGGAGTTAAATGGTTCAGGAAACTATGGAATGATAAAGGAAGAGTGTGGTAAAAAGGCGAGATATATGAGGTTGCTTTTATTCAGATCCTACAAATATATCACGACCCCAGAACATTATGCAAGCACGACGCCGGGAAGAGGCACTAAGAAATCCCGGCCAGGATGTTATTGATAAATAAGTGCGAATAGATACTTGATACATCAAGAGCCAGCGCAAGTGGTATGTTAAGACAAAGGACATATTCTAATTGAGATTACGTGGAAGATACATATGAGAATGGACCAACGAGTAGTTAGTAGTTGACTCAAGAAGAGCCTAGTTATGGCTAGACAAGAGGATACAGACAAAACAACATATCATGCAAGATAAACATAGTGAACCCCAACATAGTGAATTCAGTCTCAGAGATGTGACATCATGATCCTTGAGAAATATTCAGATAGAAGTTGGAGTAGATAAAGGCATTGTATAAGTGTTACGGAAATAAAAGTGAGTGCCACTAGGGAGACAATTTAAATTTCAGTTCAGAAGCTACCCTACGATCACAATGGTGCGGAGGTAAGTAACTAAGGATAATTATAGGAAAGTAAGATCATCAAAAGTTCTGTCGGGTATAAGATGTAATAAGCTCACAGCTTTACAAGAATCAGAGGGTCTCCCCTAAGTACTACAACAAAAGACTAGTTGAGGAAATAAGGAAGAAGTCTTCAACCTAAGCACAATGTCCTAAAGAGGAAATGATCTTGTAACAACAGTCTCACTACAATATTGTATGCACTACATAAAAAAAAAGTGGCATCTATAATGGCTAATGAACGGGAAGTAAAAATCAAAATTGATATTTGAGATCATATGAGTTACAAGAAATTCCAGTATTCGGAGGCACTAAGATAAGCCAAGCATTTATGCAGCAAGTGGCAGAACGACCAGGAAAAGTAATTTCTTATGTTTTAAGGCAACTGAGAAGGCATGAAAGGAAATATATGGTGCTATCAAGTTAACGGAAGATTGCTAGTAGTATAAATAAATATATGTAGGTCGCAATCTAAAGTATGGTAGAGTGACAAGGTGTTAGGTAGATAGGAGTAAGGATAAGAAAAGGTGGGTGAGAAGGTGACAAGAATAGGTAAGGCCTCGGGAGTAAGCCCATAAAAATAAGAGAGTTAATGGTTTCCGTAAGTTATAGAAAGCTCGATACAGCCTGAATGAACTTGGAGGAGTCTAATTCTAGGAGCAATTATGAGAGATGAAATACTTCCTGATAGTAGAATAAGGGTGTAACTATGATAAATAAGAGGATGACGTTTATGCCTTTAATTGAGTAATGATTTAAAGAAAATGGGTTTCTTGAAGTGCACAGGATTAGAATACCCCATAATATGAATCACGTTGGGATGCTTTGAAAATACGATTATTGAAGTATAGTATCGTCCCTAGGTGATCAGGAAAATCACATCAAATGTTCCCCAATGCGATGTGAGCATACCGAAAGTCAAATTGTCACCACAAAAGATCTTTACTGGTGACTCTATGATCTTTGAGAATACTAAGTGGCCGATTCTTATTCGTGGCGACACCAAAAAGTCGCCGCTGAAGATCTTTCTTAGATCTCCCTAGAATAGTACTTTGAGAAAAAAATCGCCACTGAATGTTACCTTTTGGTGGCGACTAAGGTCGCGATTATAGGCATTTAGTGGCAACTTTAATCGTCACAAAAAATTATTAATTTAATGGCAATATTAGTCGTCACAGAATACCTCACCTTCTGCGTCGCCACTGATGCTATTTGGTTTTGATTGCAGCTAAGAATTTTCACCAAAAGATATTTTTGTGTCAACAAAAGGTCACCACAGATAAGCTTCTTTGAAAATTTAATCATTAGAAAAGTAGTTTTTAAACTAAAAACAATACATAATTTTTTTATATATTTATATTAACCACCAAACAATAATACAACCCATTAATATTGTGAAATCTGCACAATAGTATTTTTTTCATTGCTAAAAGGTCAATGCAACATAAAGTAGTCAATACATTATCATTGTGCATACAAACAACAAAAAACATAAAAGTCTTCATATACGCCAATGTCTTCTACCATATACAAAAGAACAGTCGACAAACTAGTCCAATATCTTCATACTCCAACATCTTCAAAAAACTCCCCGAGAAACTTCATTTTCCCATTGTTGATGAAGTGGGCATTTGAAAGAGACAGCTTGAGTATGTTATGGGTGAGAGTACCAAAATATAAATTATTCATTTGACATGCATGCTTGGCATATAGGCGTAGAGATGCATTTTCCTCATGCTAAATGGTATTGTGACATTCATGATTTGACACGTACATTTGACATGTAGGAATAAAGATGTATACTCCTGATGCTAGACGGTATATGATAATTGGTAACTTGACATGTATATTGACATGTAGGCATAGGAATGTATTTTCTCATGCTAATTGGTAAACGGAAATTCTTATTTGGTGTTGTGAATTGGAAATACAGTTTTATTGATAAACTCATGTTTAGTTGATTTTCAATTGTAATATCTGGACTTGACTGTTATACCTAGAAAGCATGTCTATGTTTTCGTACTGTGAATGAGCGGAGCATAATATCTTTTGAGCTATCAATTTTACTGCCTCCATTATATTATTATGAGTTAATATTGGTTATTGGTGTGGGACACTGACCTTCTTCCAAGCTCGTCACTGCTTTCAACCTAAGGTTAGATTTATTACTTATTAAATACATGGGATCATTTGTACTCATGCTAGCGGGCAGATTTTGGAGTCGATGTTGTTTGTATGGCGGGAGCTGGCATTAAAGACTTATCTACATGTCAGTTATATCAGCCTCTTATTCTTGGTCTTTAGATTTATAAATCTATTTAAGTATATTTCAAACATATGATGTATTTATTTCATACCAACTTTATAAATTTTAAGTCATAGAAGCTCATGACTTGTACCATCAATCCTTGGGATTTTGTATAAAAAGCTCAGTTATTTTATTTATTTATTCTTGTTATCCTATTTGAGTTATGTTGTCTATCATTTGGCTTACCTAGCCGGTTGGGTTAGGTGCTGATATTTAGCTTAAAGTATATATAATTATATGCATATTATCTTGCATTTTACTAGTGTTTCATAGATTTTGTATGTGAAATGTAATGATTTGTGCTAATCCTTGGTGTTGTTATGGGTAGAAATCATCCAAAGGAAATATGGGGAGAAAGGTGAGAGATTAGAGCAGAAAATGAGCAAAATTAGAAATGGCCATTTGTAGCGCCACAGGCAGCGTGGGAAATCTCTCCTACTTCACCCGGGACAAGGTTATATCGGCCCAAGACCTATCCAACGCTTACAAAAGCAAGACTAAGCCTATTTTGGGAGGGGAGACACCATTTTGAAGAAAAAATACACATGAGGAACATCGGGGAGGAGGATATCTTAGTTCTCTTCATCTTTTCTTAGTATTCTCAATTATACAACACTTGTGAATTTGTTTTGATATTATCATGAGTGGCTAAAACCATAGTTCTAGGGTTGTGATTTAGCCATGAATATTGTTGTTTAAAGTTGACTTAACTTTGATTACAATTCACTAATATATAGTTGTTTATTTAATTCTCTGGTTATTTGCTTGTCTGGCCAAAAGTTAATTGCTTGTCTGGACAATAGTTAGGTTCTATTTACTATTTATACTATGCTTGGGAAAGCTATATCTAGACTAGAGAAGAATTAAAGAGAGCATGATCTTAACTCTGAGTGGGGTTGGGGGTTGGGGGGAGGGGGAGTATTTGTGGTTAGGATAGGAATATACCTACTCACCGTGCTTAATTAAATATCGTAATCTTAATTCATTCTTAATAGATTGATTCCATAGGAATATAGATGTTAATCTATTTTGAATAGGCGAGTAGGAATTCGGGAGAATACTACGAGATCAATTGTTCGATTAATTAGCAACTATGAGTGAATTGTATGAAAGGGAGAGTTAATTAGAGCACAATATGATTGGTGAATCGATCACAATCCTGGAATATTTGTCTCTACTAATTACACAACAAATTTTTTACTGCATGATTTATTAGTTTCTTGTTAGAATTATTGCTTTACTCTGATTGACTTGACTGAATAATAATCTTGGTGAAACTAGGTGGTAGTTAACACAAGTCTCTATGGGTTCGACACTCAACTTATCATTTTATTACTTGTACGATCATCTATACTTGTGTGTGTGTTTGGGAGGAACAAGTTTTTTGTGCCGTTGCCGGGGACTTGTACATTGACTACTTTCCAGTTTTCACTTTAGTTGTTTATTTCGTCAAGTCTAACATTTCTTATTGGTTGCTCTGCACTCAGGAATTTGGATTGAATGTGAAGGGTCAAAATCTAGGATAGACTTCAAGGCTTGATCCCGAACCTAAGAGAACATTTCACAAGAGGTTGAGGGAAGAAAGGGACATAGATAATCTTTAGGCAGTTGTTCAATTTTCTGTGGACATGGCAGAGGAGCAACATATGGCTGTTTAGGAGGTGGTGATGCCCAACATTTCTAAACAATTTCATGTGAAGCCCAGAATCACTGGGCACTTTGAGCTGAAACAGAGCATGATCCAGCTACTACATGCGAATGGGCAGTTTATGGGTCTTCCACACGAGGATCCACAACAGCACATACTGAACTTCTTGGATATTAGTGATACTTGTATCACTAAAGGAGTCAATCCAGACTATGTGAGGCTCACACTGTTCCCGTTCTCTCTATCAGGAAAAGCAAAGTGAGGGTTGAAGGCAGAACCAACTAATTCTATTACATAATGTAATGATCTGGCGAGGAAATTTTTGACAAGATTCTTTCCTTCAAGCAAAACTGCAAAGATCAAAAGTGAGATAGTCTCCTTTAAACAGAAATCGGGGGAGTCTTTATACTCGTTTGGGAAAGGTTCAAGGGGATGCTCATAGGTTTCCCTCATCACAATCAGAAAAATAAAGTGTTAGCTCACACTTTCATAGAAGGGTTACATCCTGAGACAAAGATTGTGGTGGATGCTCCAGTGGGAGGTAAAGTTTTGGAGAAAAGCTTCGATGAGATATATGCATTATTGAACAAATTCTCCAAAAGCAATCCCGATTGGAAAGGAGAGATGGGCAGACACACAGTGCAAAAATCTGCAGGGGCGCTCGAGTTAGATGTCGTCTCTGCATTATTAGCGGAGGTTGCCACATTGGCCAACTAAGTCAATAAGATGACCTTGGTTATTAACAAGAAACAAGCTCATCCATTGCAACAAGTTCAAATATTTTGTGAAGTATGTGGAGAGGGTCACACGAGCGACTTATGCCTAGCTAATCCAGAGTCTGTCTGTTTTGTGGGTAATGCAAATAAGGGCGATACAAATCAGTATGGAAGTCCTTGCAATCCTAACTGGAGGAACCACCTAAACTTCTCTTGGGGTGGTAACCAAGGTTCTTAGTATCAGTACAGGCCCCAAGCTCCTCAACAACAGTATAGACCACCTCAGGCTGAACAACATACAAACCCGACAAATCACATTGAGGAGATGCTGAATGAATTGATGGCTGATCAGCAGGCTTAGGTAGCATCCCATGCTACAACAATTAAAAATTTGGAGAGACAAGTGGGACAATGTCACGACCCAAATCAGAGGGCCACGATTGGCACCCGGTGCCTACTCAACCGAGCGCCACATACCTTATATTTTTACTATAACACTCATCATGGGCCATGATTTTTTATATGCCACATCTTTACATATTATTAACAATATTATAAATTCTCACATAATTAATTCAAAAATATTTATATAGATACATAGGGGCCGACAATGTCGTTGACATGTCGTACCTAAAACTATACACAGGACACTGTATGCAAAACCTCTAAGAAAATATGACCATAATATATAAGTCGGGACAGGGTTCCCGACATCCGCATAAAACATAATAACATATATAGAACGTGACTCAGCAATACTCCAGGAAGATGTGGAGCTCACCAACCAAAAGCTGATATCTGGAGGCAGCCTACAGTGGATGGTCCTCACCTCGCCTATCTACACCTGCATGGCATGGAACACAGCGCCCGAGGAAGGGGCGTCAGTATGAAGAATATACCGAGTATGTAAGGCAAAAATAAAACGTAGTAATAAGATACTATCTCAGGGAGGTATAAGAGTCAACTTATAACCTCTGACTTGCCGCTGAGGGCCATAACATATAGAATAAGACCCCTCTCATATATATAAATAAAACTACAATATAATAGTTCTGATTACATCATTCTCATGACGTAAAATACCGAACTAATTAGTGGTAATGGACCGACCGACCGTAGCTCGGTGGTAAATGCATAACTTCCCAACCGGTGGTAAATAATAATACATAATTGCCCAATCGGTGGTAAATAATAATACATAACTGCCCAACCGGTGGTAACTGCCCGACCGGCCGTAGCACGGTGGTAAATGAAGATGCATGTATCACTATATTATAAACATTAACATCTTTATCAAATACCTCAATAGAAACTTATGAACATACTTAGACATGCTTGAACATCACTTTACAAGAATGAATAAAATAGACATGCTTAACTGCTAAGAGTAGAACCATTTGTGGAATAGTATTATGTTTATGTATCATTACTTGGGTCATGAAAAAAGGAAAGAAGGGATAGCCTTAACATACCTGGAGTAGAGAAAAATCCGTACGATATTCTCGGGAAAGGTTGCACCGTATTCCCTTAGAATCGTAAAATCTCACGTTGCTTAGGATGCTATGAAATCAAGTGCTCCATCGTGGGTTATTTTCGTGTCGTAGTAGAAAAATGTTATGTATTCTCTTAATACATTATAATGTGTATTTGTAATATAAATAACATTATGAAATTAATCGCTTGAACATCTAAAGACCAAATGAAGCAAAATGCAAATCTTCAAAGTATGTCTTTACACGTAAATGAAGAATGTAGTGTCTTGTGTTTATCACTTTAGTTGACACCTTTCAAGTTGATTCATGAGTCATTTAATTTGAAGGGTGGGATTGATGTGAGGCAAGAATTCATGGTTNGTTTAACATGTTATATGCCCTACATTTTATGTGCGTTAATGATAAAAATACACTTTTTATGTGCATAATAGAGTCTATTTCATGTGTAGGTGAATTGGAGATGGAAACCGAGCTAAATGGATGCAAATACATCGAAAATACGCTCAAGAGATGAGGAGGAGTGCACCGGTCTATAGCCGGGCGCCAGAGCCCAAACGCCTGACCCTGCCTGGCGTTAGCCAGGCGTTAGAGCTGAAACGCCTGATTAGAGCTGAAATGCCTGCCTTAGCCTGGCGTTAGCCAGACGCTAGGGCCCAAACGCCAGACCCCCGTTCCAGCTAAATTCGAGTTTTGAAGAGTTTAAGTGTCTCCCGGTTGGAATAGAAGTCTCCTACATGTTTAGGGTTTGTCCTAAACATATAAATAGACCCCAAAACACAACTTGAAGAGGAATTCGAAGGAGGAAGCCATTGAAGAGAAGTAAAACATCGATTTGTACATCTTTTATTCATTAGTTTGTAGTTTAATTATGCAAGTTATTTTGGATTTGATTCTTATGAACATGTTTAGCTAATTTCTTTAATCTAGGGTTTTGGTGGAACCCGTTGGGGGATGAACTTATTGTGTTATTAATATAGTTCTGATTGGTTGATTAATCTCTATTTGTTCAACTACGTTCTTGTTGTAGTTAATTGAATGGCCATCAATTAGCTGTTCCTATTTATTATGTATCTACTTGAGAGAGAGTGCATATTTAGGTAGTTGTTTGAACAACACCACTCCCAGAGTATAGACGAAAGTCATAACCGAGGGTTTAGAGGTTGGATTAGAGATAACGATACCTCGGGTGCAATCTAAAGTGAACTGTAATGCAATCTAGCTAGCGTAACTTGAGAGAGTGCGTCTAGTAAATTATCATAATTACTTGAGAGAGATTTATGGTAGATAGAGTGTTCATGATTGATAGAGACAACTAATCAAACTATAAGAAGTATCCGAGAAGGAAGTTCACCGACGGGGGAAACCATAACTTTAGACCTTTATTACATCTGTTTACACCTTATTGTAGTTAATCTTTAGTTTTAATATTTTCATTCAGTTGTAGTAGTTTAAACAACACCAAGTGACAGTTTAGTATTCTGAAAGCTTGCTTGATACGTTAACTCCCTGTGGAATCGACTCTGGGCTTAATACCCCAAATTATATTTGCAACGCCCGTTTAGTCCTTTATTAGACATAGTTGAGCGTGATCAAATTTTGGCACCGTTGCTNAGTAGTACACTACGGGCAAGCCTATGGTGTATCTTTTGTGGCATATGAATGTTATTTCTGAGAGCGAGTGAATTCTTTCTATCTTGAAATCCTAAGTGTTCTTAAATTTCATTGTGTGAGGAACTAGCTTTTTGATATGGTGAGGGCACATGATTCATGAAGGAAAGGTAATGTTGTTGACCTCTAAGTTAGAGTGGTGAGTGGATTGTGAATAAAGCATGGTATATGTGAGTCGACTATTGAGGCGAGGATGTCACACCTCTGTGCTTGAAATGTTTTAAAAATTCTTGGTATAACGTGTTAAGAGATTTGCTTAATAAGTTGTGTACATGAGTGTAGTTTGATTGCTCGAGGACGAGCAAATGTTTAAGTGTGGGGTATTGATGCGAGGCTAGAATTCATGGTTTAACATGTTATATGCCCTACATTTTATGTGCGTTAATGATAAAAATACACTTTTTATGTGCATAATGGAGTCTATTTCATGTGTAGGTGAATTGGAGATGGAAACCGAGCTAAATGGATGCAAATACATCGAAAATACGCTTAAGAGGCAAGGAGGAGTGCACCGGGCTATAGCCGGGCGCCAGAGCCCAAACGCCTGACCCTGCCTGGCGTTAGCCAGGCGTTAGAGCTGAAACGCCTAACCCTGCCTGGAGTTAGCCAGACATTAGAGCTGAAACGCCTGCCTTAGCTTGGCGTTAGCCAGGCGCCAGGGCCCAAACGTCAGGGCCCTGTTCCGGCTAAATTCGAGTTTTGAAGAGTTTAAGTGTCTCCCGGTTGGAATAGAAGTCTCCTAAATGTTTAGGGTCTGTCTAAACATATAAATAGACCCCAAAACATAACTTGAAGAGGAATTCGAAGGAGGAAGCGATTGAAGAGAAGTAAAACATCGATTTGTACAGCTTTTATTCATTACTTTGTAGTTTAATTATGCAAGTTATTTTGGATTTGATTCTTATGAACATGTTTAGCTAATTTCTTTAATCTAGGGTTTTGGTGGAACCCGTTGGGGGATAAACTTATTGTGTTATTAATATAGTTCTGATTGGTTGATTAATCTCTATTTGTTCAACTACGTTCTTGTTGTAGTTAATTGAATGGCCATCAATTAGCTGTTCCTATTTATTATGTATCTACTTGAGAGAGAGTGCATATTTAGGTAGTTGTTTGAACAACATCACTCCCGGAGTATAGACGAAAGTCATAACCGAGGGTTTAGAAGTTGGATTAGAGATAACGATACTTCGGGTGCAATCTAAAGTGAACTGTAATGCAATCTAGCTAGCGTAACTTGAGAGAGTGCGTCTAGTAAATTATCATAATTACTTGAGAGAGATTTATGGTAGATAGAGTGTTCATGATTGATAGAGACAACTAATCAAACTATAAGAAGTATCCAAAAAGGAAGTTCACCGACAGGGGAAACCATAACTTTAGACCCTTATTACAATTGTTTACACCTTATTGTAGTTAATATTTAGTTTTAATATTTCTATTCAGTTGTAGTAGTTTAAACAACACCAAGTGACAGTTTAGTATTCTTACAGCTTGGTTGATACGTTAACTCCCTGTGGGATCGACTCTAGGCTTAATACCCCAGATTATATTTGCAACGCCCGTTTAGTCTTTTATTAGACATAGTTGAGCGTGATCAGGGATGCCACATAGTTTAATTTATTCCTTATCAATATATCCCTAATTAATTAGGTAATATCTCATTACCCAATAATTAACCAATTACCCACATAATTAAGAATTATCTCAACTTACTTAAAATACTACTCACTTTTAACATACATTGTACACCTTACCATCATGGTCGTGTAATACCGTGTATGGCACTAGTCCATAAATACCGGGTATTATAGCTCGTACCGTATTTTATCCCAAATCAACAACCTTCAACGAAACTCATTTTCTTTGATTCGTTTACCCTTTAACCTTCACGACACTTACTTATCACTTGTTATAAATATCATAAATGCTTATAATCTCAAGATAATCTCATCCCCGAGTATACGTCGATTAACTTACGACGTAACTTTAACGTATGAAATACGGGATGTAACAGGACACTTGCCAATGCTTGAAATACTCAACCAGCTGGAGCTCTTCCTAGAGACATTGAGGCTAATCCTAAGGCATATATTAATGTTGTGTCAATGAGGAATGGGAGACATTTAGAAGAAGTCCCATAAAAAAAGAGAAAGCAAGTGACCTTTCATAAGAAAACGACCACCATAGAAGTAAAGTCAGAAAAAGAAAAGGAGTCAGAGAAGCCAACTAAAAAGGCAGTGGCTAAGAAACCCCACCATTAGTTGCAAGGCCACCACATCCATTCCCTCAAAGATTGCAGAAAGTGAAGGATAATGCCGCTTATAAAAAGTTTCTTGATATTTTGAAACATGTGCAAATCAATATTCCACTAGTGAAGATCCTGCGAGAAGTGCCCAAATATGCCAAATACATCAAGGACTTAGTGGAAAATAAGAGGAGGTTGACAGAGTTCGAGACTGTGGCACTCACGGCAAAATGTATCTCAAGAATTCAAAGCAAGCTACCTTAGAAATTGAAGGATCCAGGTAGCTTCACTATCCCAATCTCGACCGGAAAGCATGCAGTCAGGAAACTTTGTGTGATCATGGGGAGAGCATAAATTTGATGCCGCTATCTATATTCAGACAGTTGGGGTTGGGTGATCCGCGCCCAACCATGGTGATTTTACAGTTGGTTGATCGCTCCCTTGCTCATCCTGAAGGGGTGATTGAAAATGTGTTAGTTCATGTGGGGTCTTTCATATTCCCTGCTGATTTCATTATCTTTGACTATGAACCTGATCAGGAAGTCCCATTTATTTTGAGGCATCCATTCTTATCCACGGGCAGAGCTATTGTTGATGTATGCGAAGGAAAGATGACGACAAGAGTGGGTGATCGAGTGGAGGTATTCAATGCGTATAAATCACTCATATTGTCTGCCCATCTATCCATGATTTCTATGGTGGAAAGTGATGTAACGGTATTGGTGCCTTATATGAGCCCCATAGATCCTCTTGAACGAGCCTTGATTGGGGATGAAGTGGAAAATGAAGATGAGATGATGGAAGAAATTGAGCAGGTACTTAACATGTCTTGCAATTATGTCCATGGGTTTGGGAGATTTGTGGAGTTGGACAGACCTGTTACTCTGACCCCCCCCCCCAAGCCATCTATTGAAGAAGCTTCAAAGCTAGAGCTTAATCCCCTTCCAGTATATCTGCACTATGCTTATTTGGAGAACTCTGAGACATTGCCAGTGATTATCTCATCCAGCTTGACCAATGTGCAAGAAGAAAAATTGCTCAGAGTGGGTCATGAGCATAAAAAGGCTATTGGGTGGACAACTGCTGACATCAAAAGAATCAGTCCATCATTTTGCATGCATAAATTATTTTTGGAAGATAGACACCACCCCAGTGTTGAGAAACAAATGAGTTTAAATCCCATTATGAAAGAGATCATGAAGAAGGAATTAATTAAGTGGCTCGATACATGCATTATCTTCCCTATTTATGACAACAACTGGGTAAGCCCAGTGCAATGTGTGCCTAAAAAGGGGGGGTTACTGTTGTAGAGAATGAGAAAAATGAGATAATTCCTACTCGCACTGTGACGGGGTGGAGATTTTGTATTGACTACAGAGGGCTCAACAAGGAAACTCGCAAGGACCACTTCCTACTTCCATTCATTGAGAAAATGTTGGACAGATTGGTGGGGCATGAATATTATTGCTTCCTTGATTGTTACTCGGGGTACAACCAGATTGTCATATGACTAGAGGATCAGGAGAAGCACACTTTTACTTGTCCTTATGGTACTTTCGCTTTCAAGCGAATGCCGTTTGGTCTTTGTAATGCGCCGACCACTTTCCAGAGGTGCATGATGGCTATTTTCACTAATACGGTGGAAAAAATTGTGCAAGTCTTCATGGATGATTTTTCGGCCTTTGGGATTCTTATGATGATATTTGAAGAATTTGAGCAAGGTGCTGACCTGTTATGAAGAAACAAATTTGGTGTTAAATTGGGAAAAGTATCATTTTATGGTACATGAAAGCATCGCGTTGGGCCATAGAGTGTCAAGGAGTGGCGTTGAAGTTGATAAGTCCAAGGCGAAGGCAGTTGAAAAACTACCTCCACCCATTTTTGTGAAGGATGTTCGGAGTTTCTTGGGACACACGGGCTTCTATAGACGCTTTATTAAGGATTCTTCGAAAATTACGTCTCCTTTATGCATATTTCTTGAAAGGGATGTAACCTTCAATTTTGATGAAACCTGTCTGAAGGCATTCGAGGAGCTCATAAAGATGTTGGTAGCTGCCCCCATTATTGTGGCACCAGATTGGTCCTTACCATTTGAACTTATGTGCAATGCAAGTGACCATACTATTGGGGCAGTGCTAGGCCAGAGGAAGGACAAGATATTTTACTCCATTTACTGTGTGAGAAAGAGTCTTGATGATGCACAACTGAATTACATCATCACTGAAAAAGAGTTGTTGGTCGTTGTGTAGGCCTTTGAGAAATTTTAGGCATACTTGGTGGGAACAAAAGTCATACTCCATGTCGATCATGCGGCAATCAGGTATCTATTTACAAAAAAAGGATCCAAGGATAGATTGATGCGCTGGGTTTTGTTGTTGCAGGAATGTGATGTAGAAATACGAGATCGAAAGGTTACAGAAAACCAAGTAGCCGACCATCTATCGAGGCTGGAAAATCATGAGCACATGGAGGAAGGTGGACAAATTAAGGAGGCATTTCCTGATGAGCAACTTTTTGCTATCACCCAAGACCATCCCCCATAGTACGCGGACTATGTGATTATCTTGTGAGTGGGGTACTTCCTCCTAAAATTGAATCGAAAGCTAGAAAGAGGTTTCTACATGATGTAAACTTCTACTACTGGGATGAGCCATTCTTGTACAAATAGTGAGCTGATCAGTTGATGAGGAGGTTCATTCTAGAAAATGAGGAGGTGTCACAACCCATAATCTGCTAGTCATGATGGCACCTAACCCAACCCGCTAGGTAAGCCAACTATGTTATCCAATTCCAATGATATTTAATAAGACAATTAAACAAGAGAAATTATCTAAATCTTATACATTTCCCTAAGGACTGGTAGTACAAATCATGAACTTCTAAGAATAGAGTTTACAAAGCTGATATGAAGAAAATACATCTTCTGTTTAAAAAGTACATAAACAGAGTTTTATAAATCTAAGGCTACCATGAATAAGATACAGATACAATAGGGATGCAGGTACACCTTCAAATCCATCTCCCATCGAACACAGCAGCAACAACAGTCAACATCTGCACGCAATGTACAGAAGTGTAGTATGAGTACAACCGACCCTATATATTCAATAAAAAACAAACCTAACCCTAGGTTGAAAGTAGTGACGAACTGGAACATGGTCGGGTCCAACACAAGTAGCCAATAACAATTCATAACAACGTAAAGCATATAAATAAGTAAGTAACTCAGAGATAAAATGCTCAGCTTTTTCACAATTTTCCGAAAATAGTTCTGCTTTTCAAGAATATTAGTGAAAATCCAAATCCTTTACCGGAATCATCAAAAAATATGAGATAGTTCGAAAATTTTCCAAAAAGATCCTTTCCACAATAAATAAGATGTTTCATTTTCTTTCTAGATAGCAAGTGTGAAATACCTCTCTATGCCCACATATCATCAATGTGTGTTAAAAGTCATGAATGACGTGATACTGTACAGCATGAGAAAAAATGCATGTCTATGCCTGTATGTCATGTGTGCATGCCAATTCCATGTATCTCAGAGATGAATCATGTACTCACACTCTCAGAGTACTTAATCTCACAATTTTCACTCATCATGCTCAACCATTCGCTTCTATATATGGCCCCTACGACCTAGGGAAGATTCATCCCGGAATATATACATCACTGACCATCAGTCACTCAGTACCGAGGAAGGCCAATCCGGCCCCATGGAGAAGATCCATCTCCAGATATATAAATGCTTCGGACAAGATCCATATCCAAAAAAGATCCATCTCGCAATATAATCAACCATGCTCACTGGCGGTGTGTACAGACTCCGGAGGGGCTCCTACAACCCAAGCGCTACCATAAGACAGATCCAGGCATAAATCAATATAACATGCTGCGGCGTGCAGCCCGGTCCCATAAGTGTCACTCATAATCAGACTCTCAGCCTCACTCAGTCATCAATCTCTCCAGTCCCACTCACGGGCTCACGATGTCATGGAATTAGCCCGACAACAATGAAATGATGTATCAGTAAACAACAACTGAGACTGAGATATGATATGAATGCATGAATATGACTGAGTACGAAATATCAATGAAATCAGTGAGATGACAGCAAGAAACAACCACTATAGGTCCAAACAATATCAGCATAAATCCAAAACATGATATCTAACATGATTGACAACTCAGTTACTTATCACATGGTGACAACATAGATATCAACAAAATAGGGCCACTAAATATTTCCAAAAAACAGAGTCGCAATTCACAGGGTGCACGTGATGTCGCCTAAATTCACAACACTAATTGGGATTGTGAAACAATTGATGCAATTATAATTACCCAACGTGAGTCGGGGTCGATTCCACAAAGAACTTATATTGGATTAGGTATATATCTAGACTAAGTGTATAATGTGCCCAAAATGAACTTCCACATATTTGGTTGTTTCTTTCTACTTCTAATTTTTATGCTAATGTTTGCAAATGAAAATCTAGAGAACGATATTTTTGGTGTTGTCGTTTTTCAAGTTTATAAAAGATCTAGGGTCATGAGTTCCACCTAGGTGGTTATCTAACATATTGTAGGCTCTAGGGCATGTTTGATTGGTTAGAATGTAATATAGCAATCACACGCAATTACCCACTCGATACCTCTCGGTAGTTAGAGTGGTTTGCCCAATTTGGCTTTCTCAAGTCCAAATGGGTATTGCATAAAACAAGTGATAAATGCTCAAGTCGGGTCTTATTATCTCTAGATTCAACCTTTCAATTGGGGATATCAATTTCTTGAGTTCACCCCAATTCCTTGTTAGCCATGTTTTCCTAGACTTAGTCTCTCTTTCTCAAGTAGAGACTAAGTCAGTTAGGCATGAATCAATTTTTGCAACCATTAATTCTTAAATTCAAGCAACAACCAGGCGAGATATCACTAACCCAATCACAAATAATCCCTAAATTAAACACCCATTAGGTACCCACACTAGGGTTGGGTCATAATCCTAGCTAAAAATTTAGCTACTCATAGAGAAAATTGAAGAAGCTAAAGAAGAAACTAAGATTAAACTCATAATAGATGATAAAGGGAAGAAAATCCAATGTTAAAATGATAAACTATCACAAAGTTATCCAAAGCACTAAAGGAAAAATGGCTATCAACTTTCTGATGTTCAAACTGGACGTAATTTTGACAAAAAACACTATTTATACACACCTAAAATTATGGGACAAAATTGCCCCTGCGGAGGTTCTGCGGCCGCACAATTTTGTGCGTGGTCCGCACTTTGAAGGTGGCTTGACAGGATGGACTTCTGCGACCGCACAATTCTGGTTTGTTGCCGCACTTCTTTAGATTCTGTGGACAGTACATTTATGAGTGTGGACGCACTCTTGAGCTCGAGCTTGGACATGAGAGACTTCTGCGGACCGCACATTTCTGAGTGTGGCCACACTTTTGATTCTGCGGCCACACAATAATAGTGCGGTCCACACTACTTCTTGAACCCAGACATCCATATCTCTAAACCTCACCTTACGACCACACAATAGTTATGTGATCGCTATTTTCGTAGAAAATATGACGGAGGAGTCTTCGTAGTCTGTAGCCGCACACAATATTGTGCGGTCCGCACTTTGCTCATTTTTGCTTTGTTTTAGTCCTTGTCCAAAATTACTTCTTCTTGAGTTAATTTTTATCTCTTGGCTCATTTTCCCATAATTCTGCAAGTAAACACATTTTATCAGTTCTCGGGAATACCTTTAAGCATTTCTGGGCTAAAAACGAAAGTAAAAGGGTGCAAATAAGTGGTCAAAATCCCTACTTATTAACTCCCCCAAACTTAAGCTTTTGCGTGTCCTCAAGCAAATAAGGTAATTTCCACCTCCACAAGAAAAGATCTATTTCAGCTAGCCTAAGGTGAATCAAACACACATCAACTGGGACCAACAATTACCCACAACACTTATGAATTATCAACAAGGCAATAATTTTACTTTTCAAGTACAATAGTTCAAATGTGACACTAGAGAATCAAGAGTTGACTTTATTCATCAAGGAATCTCGTTCTTTCATATTTGTGAAAAGTTCGCTAATCTCTCTCAAAAGAATGTCATAAGTACGGATCTGGGTACCATATGCTTGCCCTTCATGTAAATCACCACTAATGTAAGCTCATTCGACTTGAAATCGTGTAGGGCTTTTTCGGGATGTAATGAAGGCTTTTGGACTAAGGTGGGATTTGTTGGTATAGAATGGGTTCATCATTCCTTAAGCACTCCATTTTCTCTTTTTGGCTCACATTTTGCCGACTCTTTGAGTCATTATCTTTTTCCTCGGGGGAACTAGAGAGACTTAACATCACTCTTTCTCGGTCATTATGGTCATTTTCTCCTTCTTTGTTTTTTCCATGCTTTGCATCATTGCTTTTCTTTGAATCCCTTCAACTCTTCACTTTATTCACTTTTTTTTTGTATTTTTCTTTTGTTCATTCTTTCTTTTTTTTTGCCTGTCCTTTTCTTCATTTCTTCTCCTTTTGTGCCTTCATACCACTTTCAAACCTCTCGTCTCTCCCCCAAACTTATGTTTTAGCCAATTACTTCTCAAGAGTGATAAGGAAATCTAGGGTACCAAGGGAGGGTCATTACAAAATGGGTAAGGGCTTGTAATGTGGCTATCAAATGAGAAAGGTCTTAGGATCAAATGGGTTGAATAGGGGTAGCAACATTGGTGGGACATGGAAATTTCAAGCGGGTCAAGAATAGCCTACAATCACTTCTCAAGCCAAGCAAAACTTAGAATTTCGCCTAAAAATACACTCGGGCAAGTTCTAGACCATTCGCACGGGTACTTGAACTTGCAACAAAAATCTCACTTCTCACACAATTGGATTGTTAAAGAGGATAGAGTCGAGGGCCCACAAAAACCATATTCAAGATTGAAAATCGCTAATGGTTCACTAAACCACTGGATGATTGCTCAAGTCAACACAAGAGTCTAAAGGTCGCTAATTAAAGGTATTTCTTGCCAAGAACTTGTTTTTAACTATAAGGCCGTGATTAAATGTGTTGGTACCAAGTGAAACAAGCTTGACCCTTTTTATTCATTAATACTACTATTTTTACCTAAACATAAAAAAGGGACTCAATCCCTTAAGAAGGTTGTCACGCCACCATTGTTGGGAAGAGCCACCCCGTTCACACAAAATCCACCTTTGGAAAGAATCATGACATTAAGAAAACCAAAGGCTTATTGCTCACTTAAACATAAGATGAAGCTACCAAGTCAAAAATAAGCTATTAAAGTAAATAAGAAGTTATACGATTACGAAAAAAAACTAAAGAATCTATGAAATAAACTACTGAAAGTAAGACAAATGAATATACAGACCGAGGGGAAGAGAATATATACATCAAAAGAGAGGGAGGAATATATACATAATGAAAAGGAGAATAAAGATAAAATAAAAAGAGTATTAAAGTTATTACAAACCAATGTCATATCAAATCAATAAAAATAGACCACCCTCCTGAATAAGAATAAGCATTATCCTCAATGCTTAATAACAATCAGAATAAGGAAGGGTAGAGAGTTAAGAGAAATCCCTATGTGGTCTCAGTGTGCATGGGATCATCAGCATCCTCTAGCTCCGCCAACTGAATCTCATCATCCTCCGGTCGGGGAATAACAGAGTTTGAGAACATCTGTAGCATCTCCTCAGCAGTGTGGGCAGAAAGGTATGGCTTCTCAGACTGGCCAACTGCTGCCTCTGATGGCTCCGGCACTGACGGTGCTGGTGGTGCTGACTCTATCAGCAAATCAAGTGGTATATCTCCAGCAGATGCTATCTTGGCCACTTCTTTTCTCAACTTATCCACCGATTTCTTCGAAGCCTGAGATTTCCGTATCTTCTTCACCTATTTGCCCAACTCCTTATTGATTGTCCCATGCGCCACCAGAGTATCCATATTGGTCTTCTGATTCTCCAGGATTTTTCACAATGTTTCCTCCAATGACGGAGGTACCTGTGATGCTACTGGGGAAAAAGACTGTGCTACAGTATCACTGGATATGTCAGATAACTTTGAAGTAGCTGTCTGCATCCAGTTGTTGAGACTCGCCAATGCCTGGGAGACTAGCGCAGTGAGTGAATATGTGGATGAGGCAGGCACTGGTACTGATGTAGATGGTCTAGAAGGTGGAGGTGGTGGTATATCAGCTATCTTGGTGGAAGGACCGGCTGTAGTGGAAGGCATGGCGGCTGTAGAAGGCTCACAACTGAATCTGTAACCACCATCGTTGGCTCATCAGACTGGCCATCGGTGGTAGTTGTTTTACCCTTGAACTTTGGGTTCCCGAGCCATTGAATAGAGTATCATGAGAAGGGCTTTTGTCATGCACCTGTGTATCAAATCTCCTGGGCAAAGTATTCGGTGAGAATGTTTGGATATGGATAGGAGCTTTCACCCTTTTGGGCCAACCACTGACATGTTGGCCGACATGATGACACCCTCATTGATTGGGTACCCGGCCATGATAGATTCCACTAGAACTACTCGGGGAAGTGGAAGATTGTTCTTATTTCTGCTCGGGTCTATCCGGCTACACACGAAATTTTGCCACCCTTTTGCTTCAAAATTGAGGGTGGCCCGTGTAATGCGGACTCCTGATGTGATCCACGGTGGTGGTGGTCCTGGGGCTGCCAAGATCTCTACTAACCAGGGGCGAGCTGCATCCCCCATAGCAAGCTTCTCCATTTATTGGACTGCCTCTATCTCCTCAAATCCCATATAAATGTTCAGAGTGCATTGATCAAATCAGACCTTAAAATTTTGCACTTTGGTCACTTTGGTACCTTTCTTGATGTGTGCCATATTGGCATAAAATTCACCGTACCAAGTGCTCATTGGCATCCATAACACTCTGGGTGAACCACATCCACCCCTTGCGCTCCCTGAACTACCGATGGACATTTGGATTGTATTTATCCAAATCCTTCACTAGTAATTGTCGCTCAAGTGTGAGCGATCTCTGGGACCACCATTCTCTGAACCTAGTGAAGGCTCTCAAACTCACAAATCGATCTTCCCATGCCTCCTTCTTCTTCGACCTATCTAGGCCGCCCACTCTAGTGTCACCCCCTCTACCATCATCAGGATCATCATCATCATCATCATCAACGGGAATTGCTGTTGTTGGGGCATGTGAGGAAGAGGGCTCAGAATCTTGGATACCCTCTTCCGAACCCTTAGAAGAACTAGCAGTGGAAGAGGTTTCATTTCTCAATTGGAGTCTACCCAGAAACTGCTTGGGTTGAGATTAGGCATCGGGTTGTGCTTGCACAGAGTTTCCCTCTGAAGCTTACCTAGACGGGAGATACTCACTGGATTCTGAGGGTTGAGGAACTCTGTTGGCAGTTGCCTTCTTGTTTATTGCCCTTTGAACTGAAAGTGGGAGGTTGCCTTAGCCTTAGCCTCGGGAGGGTTCACCCATCCCTTTAGAAGTTTCACCTTGACCTCGTGATCGAACCATTATCTGTAATAAAAGGCACATGAGTCAGTTACATGTAAAAGACAATGTTAACAGATGCAGCAAAACAATGTTCAAAAGAGACAGTGCGGACCGCACAAAAGTGATTGCGGCCGCAGACTGCCAAGTGCAGACCGCACAATTTTAAAGTGCGATCGCACATTCAGATGTGTGGACCGCACAATTTTGAGTGTGGTTGTACAACCCCAGGTTCAGAGTACTGGTTCTCTGATCTTTCAATTGTGCGGTCGCATGCACTTTTCCGTGGACTGCATAATTTTCTGCTGATCGCACAATTTTGAGTGCGGTCCACACAATTCATGCAACACTTTTTCCCTATGTTAAAGATCTGCGAACCACATAAATCTGTGTGCGGACGCATAATTTGAAATTACGCAACATTGACTTTATGTTTCTTAATTTTTACACAAATTAGACATGGTATTTGCAATAGAACATGATTAATGAACTACCCAGGCCCCAATGAACATATAAGATATTACCTACATGATTTTAAGCACACACGACTAACAATTGACATTTTAGGTCTAAAAATAACTCTACCACCAAAGAACAAAAACTAAGAGAAATTGAAAAATCTAAAGATGTAATGAACATACCAGTTACGAAGGATGCAGGTAAGAATCTACACTGATGAAATGAGGGAAGATTGTGAACTAATTGAACATGCACTGTGTTTGCTTAGGGTTCAAGAACTCAGAATGTGTAAAGTTGTGAATAGTGCATTGAGGTTATATTTATAGGTTGACCAAGTCTCCCCAAACTTAACTTGAGTGCGGCCGCACAATTTTGAGTGTGGTCCGCACTATTTACCTGGACCTTGAAGAAACTCTATGGTACGCACAAAAGTGAGTGCGGCCGTAAAATTTGTGTGGACCGCACAATTTTGTGTGCGGTCGCAGATTGGCTACGAATTTTGACATACCAACTTCAGAGAGCTTGCACTTTTGGTCTTCCAGTTGTGCGACCGTAGAGTGATTTCTGCTGCTGCCTTTAGAATTGTGCGGTCCGCACAATTAATGTGCAGTCTGCATTTTTGCAACAGTTAGCTAATTTTTTTATGACACAGTCCCTGCAATGAACACCCATTCCTGCATACACTTCAAACTAGTTAGCATAAAACAAAGCCTATCTAATGAAGAAGAAAAAGATAAAGAAAAAGACACATTGGTTTCCTCCCAAGAAGCATCTGATTTAACGTCGCGGCACGACGCAAAATACCCATCACTTGAAATGAAGAACTACCCCGACGTCGCCATCATCAACTTTTCCAAGATAGTGCTTCACCTGGTGCCCATTAACTCTAAACACTTCATCATTATTATTTTTCAATTCCGATGCACCGAATGATGTCACACCAACAACTTCAAACGGGCCACTCCATTTTGACTTCAACTTTCCCGGAAACATCCGTAACCGAGAAATGAACTCCTTGTTTTGAATGTACTTGTCATGGAGGTACTTCATCTTCTCGTTGTATAGAGACGAGCTTGTGTAGGCATGGTACCAGAATTCATCTAGCTCATTAAATTGTGTCACCCTTAAGTTCGCGGAAACATCCCACTCAAGGTTCAACTTCTTCAATGCCCACATAACTTTATGCTCAAGTTCCACCGGAAGATGACAAGCCTTCCCAAATACCAATCGATATGGAGACATCCCAATGGGTGTTTTGTAAGCCGTCCTATAAGCCCATAAAGCATCATCAAATTTTCTTGACCAATTCGTCTGGTGGGCATTCACTGTCTTTGATAAAATACTCTTGATCTCCCGGTTAGAGACTTCCACTTGTCTGATTGCTTGAGGGTGATAGGGGATCGAGACTTTGTGAGTGACACCATACTTGGTGAATAAGGTATCAAAAGCCTTGTTGAAAAAATGAAAACCCCCATCACTTATGATAGCCCTTGGGGTACCAAATCTTGTAAAGATGTTCTTCTTCAAAAATGCCACAACGCTTCGAGCTTCAATGTTGGGTAAAGCCACGGCCTCAACCCATTTTGACACATAGTCCACAACTACCAAAATATAAGTGTTCCCACAAGAGCTCACGAACGGTCCCATGAAATTAATGCCCCACACATCAAAGATGTCAATTTCCAAAATGGTGGTGAGGGGGATCTCATTATTCTTAGAAATACCACCGGCCCTTTGACATTCATCACAACGCTTGACTAGATCACTAGCGTCCTCATAGAAAGTAGGCCAATAGAATCCACAACTCAATACTCTTGTTGTCGTTCTAGCTCCACCATGGTGACCACAATATGGTGAAGAGTGTAAAGCCTCAAGAATTTCAACTTGTTCTTCCTTGGGCACATATCGTCGAATCACACCATCGGTACATATCCGGAAAAGATACGGTTCATCCCAATAATAGTCAAGGCAATCCCGTTTGAGCTTCTTTCTTTGGTTTTCTGAGAACTCATTCGGTACAATGGCACTCACAAGATAATTTGCTAAGCCAGTGAACCATGGAATCCCAGTCATTGAAATAGCTAGAAGCTGCTCATCGGGGAAGGAATCATTGATCTCTAGACCATCATGTGGCATCCCTACTCCTCCAATCGATACAAGTGGTTTGCCACTTAATTTTCACTATCTTTGCGGTCTTTGATCTCTAGATCAAACTCTTGTAATAGAATCACCCACCACATTAACCTTTCCTTAGAATCCTTCTTGCTTATTAAGTATCGAAGCGCCGCATGATCAGTGTGGACAATCACCTTTGTACCCATCAAGTACGGGCGGAACTTCTCCGTAGAAAAGACAATAGCAAGTAGCTCTTTTTCGATCACTGTGTAATTCACTTGGGCATCATTCATGGTATTACTGGCATAGTAGATCGGATGGAAGATTTTGTTGATTCTTTGCCCCAAAACTACTCTAACCGCCACATCACTTGCGTCACACATGAGCTCAACAGGAAAGCTCCAATAAGGTGCGATGATAATAAGAATAGTTGTCAATTTGAAGTTGAGAAATTCAAATGCATTCATGAAATCCTCATTGAAATGAAATTTGGCATCCTTCTCCAAAAGCTTACACAAGGGGTTCACCACTTTGGAAAAATCCTTGATGAACCGACGATAGAACCCCGCATGAACCAAGAAACTTCTCACTCCCTTCCCAAATGTAGGGGTAGAATTTTAGAAATCACCTTTCTTTTGGCTTTGTCAATCTCAATACCATTCTTTGAAATTTTGTGGCCAAGGACAATGCCTTTCTAAACCATAAAGTGACATTTCTCCCAATTCAATACCAAGTTCTTCTCTTCACATCTTGCCAAGACCTTATCCAAATCGTTCATTTATGCACTCATCAAAAGAATTCCCAACCACAGAAAAGTCATCCATGAAGACCTCAAGAATATCCTTCGCCATGTCGGTGACAATAGCCATCATACTCCATTGAAAATTAGCCGGTGCATTGCATAAACCAAATGGAATCCGCGAGAATGCGAAAGTACCATATGGACATGTCAAAGTATTCTTTTCTTGATCCTTTGGAGCATTAGAATTTGATTGTAGCCGGAATACCCATCGAGGAAACAATAGAAATCACAGCCGGCCAACCTATCAAGCATTTGATCAAGGAAGGGAAGTGGAAAATGATCTTTTCTTGTGACTTTGTTGAGCTTGCGATAGTCCATACATACTCTCCATCTGCTCACCGTTCTTGTAGGAATCAACTCATTCTTGTCATTGGTAACCACAGTCATGCCCCCTTTCTGTTGGACACATTACACTGGAGAAGTCCATGAACTATCGGAAATGGTGTAAACAACCCCGAAATCCAACTACTTTATGATATCCTTTTTGACCACCTCTTGCATTGCTTCATTTAGCCTCCTTTGATGTTCAACGGAGGGTTTGGAACCCTCCTCCAAAATAATATTGTGTATGCAAAAGGCGGTGCTTATGCCCCGGATATCCGCCAATATCCGTCCAATTGCTCTCTTCCTCCTTTGTAGCACCTCAAATGTTGACTCTAACTACATGTTAGTCAAACAAGAGGAAAGAATAACCAGTATAGTAGAAGAAAGGCCAAGGAATCCATACCTGAGATGCAGAGGCAATGGCTATAACTCCAAAGTGAGAGGCTCCTCGATTGAGGGCTTTGTTGGAGAAGTCTTCCGATTTTCAAGATCCATGGATAACTTGCGGGGTTCATAAGTGTACGACCGCATTCCTTGCAATGCATTAACACATTCCGCATAGCCTTCTTTATCCTCATCATTATCAAGGTTGAGCAAAACAGCTTCCAAATTATCCTCAACATTCATTGTGTCACTAACATCATCAATAATCACATCAGTCACCAAATACACGAACAAAGAAACTTCATTGCTATTCGGTTGCCTCATAGATTTGCACACATGGAAAACCACCTTTTCATCACCCACCCGAAAAGTGAGCTCATCGGCTTCCACATCAACAAGATCCTTCCCTGTAGCAAGGAAATGTATACCCACAATATAGGCACCTCATAGTCCACTTCACAATCAAGAATCACAAAGTCCGGGAGGATGAACTTGTCAACACGAACCAACATATTATCAATAATACCCAAAGGTATCTTCATTGTACGATCCGCCATTTACAACCTCATGGATGTGGGTCTTGGTTGCCCAATCCCCAAAGTTTTGAACACCGAATAGGGCATCAAGTTTATACTCTCCCCAAGATCACATAAAGCTTTAGCAAAGTCGGCACTTCAAATTGTACATGGGATTGTGAAAGCGCTCGAATCTTCCAATTTAGGAGCCATTGAGTGCACAATTGGACTCCCTTGATGTGTCATCTTTATGGTCTCACAATTCATCGACCTCTTCTAGGTCACCAAATCTTTCATGAACTTTGCATATCCCGGCATTTGTTCCAATGCCTCAACCAATGACACCTTAATAGACAAACTTTTCATCATGTCAATGAACTTTTTAAATTGGTTCTCACCATTTTTCTTGGCATGACTTTGAGGATATGGAGGAGGGGGCCTTGGCATTGGTGCCTTAGCCTTTGGCAATACCGATTCTGGTATGTTAACAATGTGCTCCCTAGATGGGTTCACTTCTTATTGGGTCTCCTCCACATTATCATCAATATCAATTCTCACCTCATCATGTGCTTGCACTTATGCTTGGAATCTCATCTTCTTGTACTATTTGTTCCTCGTCCATAATTTTCTTTTGACTTGAGGTGGTTTCATCCCCACCTTTTCCACTTCTTGTAGTTATGGCCATGGCATGTCCCGTGTTGGTCCCATCCTTTGGGTTCACCGCCGTATCACTTGGTAGTTCCCCCTTAGGACGAGTTTTCAAAGCTTGCGAGATTTGGCCCAATTGAACTTCCAAATTGAAAATTGAAGTGTTGTGAGAGGCTAATTGAGCATCGGAGTCGGTATTTTTCTCCATCATTTGCTTGAACATGTTCTCTATTCGGTCCATCTCATTGTTGGAAGAACTTGGACCTTGGGAAGGATAAGGAGGTGGATTGCTCGGTTGTTGAAACATTGGGGGCCTTTGAAAACCCGACCCCCGGTTGTTGTTATTGTTGTTCCACCCTCCTTGTTTGTTACCTCCCCAATAGCCTTGATTATTTCCACTCCAATTGCCTTGGTTATTTTGACCATCCAAATTTCCTTGATTGTTCCAATTCTCTTGGTTGTTTTGATTGTTCCAACCATTTTGATTGCTTGAATTACAATTTCCTTGTGGTCGCCATTGTTGTTGACTTGGGCCTTGATTGTTATTTCTTGGCCCTTGGAAGTTGTTCATATATTGTACTTCCTCGTCTTGCTCATTGTATTGTCCATCTTGATCAAATCCACTATTATCTTGCTCATAAGTTTCAACCCGGTTTTGCACTTGAGGACCGTTTTGCCTTCTCTTGTTCACCATCATACTAACTTCTTTCATTGCATTTACTTGTTGGGACCTTGCACTTGTTGAAGTTGAGCTTTCGCTAATTGATTCATTATGGTGGTCAACTCGGCAATTTTTCGTCCATGATCATGTAATTCCTTATGCAAGTGAATCACATTTGGATCGCCTTGAGGAACGTTTGCTCTACTTTGCCATGCGATGAAGTATCCGCCATTTCATCAAGAATCTCACAAGCTTCCACATACGGTGTTGTCATGAAATTTCCATCGGCAAGTTGGTTGACCACGCATTGATTGATAGTATTGATCCACCTATAAAAAGTTTGTTGAATCATAGCCTCTGTCATGTCATTGTTTGGGCACTCTTTCACCGTAGTACGGTACCTTTCCCATGTCTCATGCAAAGGCTCATTGGGTTCTTGTTTGAAAGCTAGAATCTCATCCCTAGGCGTTGCCATATGCCCGAGAAAAAGGAAATTGGAAATGAATTTCTTGGCCAATTCATCCCATGTATGGATAGAATGATTTGGTAACCTCTCTAACCAATCCAAGGCCTTCCCCAATAGAGAAAAAGTGAATAGCCTCAACCGCAAAGCATCCTCAGAGACGTTGGTATGTTTACTCCCCCAGCAAGTGTCAATAAACCTTTTCAAGTGCTTGTATGCATTTTGACTTGGAGCCCCGGTGACTTGTAAGCATGACATTTGTGATTTGAAAGTTTCCCGCCCTAATGCGGGGCGGGACTATGGCACTTGTGTATCCTTCATTCGAAAACACCCATTGTGCTGTCGCTCTTAGAGGAGATGGGGGTGGAACGGGAACATTATGTTGAGGCAGGCGGCCTCGTCTATTTACTTGAGGTTCAAGAGAAACCTCATCAACTTGTTCATCGTCCCCGTCATCCCCCAATGGCACGTTTCCAAGAGGATCATTGTTGTTGAGAGTCATTGTATCACCTACAATTGTTTCATGAAACAATTAGTAACTCAGAAGGAAAAGAAGACAAATCACACACAAACCAAATATATAGCTAATTCCATTTTTTGCTCCCCGACAATGGCGCCAAAAATTTATGTCGCCCAAATTCACATCACTGATTGGGATTGTGAAGCGGTTGATTCAATTATAATTACCCAATGTGAGTCGGTGTTAATTCCACAGAGAGCTTATATTGGATTAGGTATATATCTAGACTAAGTGTATGATCTGCCCAGAATGCACTTCCACATGTTTGGTTGTTTCTTTCTACTTCTAATTTTTATGCTAATGTTTGCAAATGGAAATCTAGAGAACGATATTTTTGGTGTTGTTGTTTTTCAAGTTTATAAAAGATCTAGGGTCATGACCTCCACCTAGATGGTTATCTAACAAATTGTAGGCTGTAAGGAAAATTTGATTGGTTGGGATGTAATATAGCAATCACATGCAATTACCCACTTGATACCTGTCGGTAGTTAGAGTGATTTTTCCCAATTTGGCTTTCTCAAGTCCAAATGGGTATTGCACAAAACAAGTGATAAATGCTCAAGTCGGGTCTTACTATCTCTAGATTCAACCCTTTAATTGGGGCTGTCAATTTCTTGAGTTCACCCCAATTCCTTGTTAGTCAAGTTTTCCTAGACTTAGTCTCTCTTTCTCAAGTAGAAACTAAGTCAATTAGGCATGAATCGATGTTTGCAACCATTAATTCTTATATTCAAGCAAGAACTAGGCTAAATATCACTAACCCAATCACAAACAAGCCCTAAATTAAACACCCATTAGGTACCCACACTAGGGTTGGGTTACAACCCTAGCTAGAAATTTAGCTACTCATAAGGAAAATTGAAGAAACTAAAGAAAAAACAAAGATTAAACTCATAATAGATGATAAAGGGAAGAAAATCCAATGTTAAAATGATAAACTATCACAAAGTTACCCAAAGCAGTAAAAGAAAAATGGCTATCTACTTTCTGATATTCAAACTTGACCTAATTTTAACAAAAAATATTATTTCTACACAGCTGAAATTATCGGATAAAATTGCCACTGCGAAGGTTCTGCGGCCACACAAATGTGGCATGACAGGATGGACTTCTGTGGCCGCGCAATTCTGGTTTGCATCCGCACTTCTTCAGATTTTGCGGACCGTTTACAAGTGCGGCCGCAATCTTGAGCTCGAGCTTAGACATGAGAGACATCTGCGGACCGCACATATCCGAGTGAGGCCACACTTTTGATTCTGCGGTCGCAAAATAATAGTGCGGTTCACACTTCTTCTTGGACCCAGACTTCCATCTCTCTGAACCTCACCTTCTGTGGCCGCACAATAGTTGTGCGTGCCGCACTTTACATAGAAAATCTGACAGAGGAGTCTTCATAGCCTACGACCGCACACAATATTGTGCAGTCCGCACTTTGCTCATTTTTGCTTTGTTTTAGTCCTTGTCCAAAATTACTCCTTCTTGAGTCATCTTTTTGGCTCATTTTCCAATAATCCTGCAAGTAAACACATTTTATCAGTTCTTGGGAATACCATTAAGCATTTCTAGTCTAAAAATGAAAGTAAAAGGGCGGAAATAAGTGGTCAAAACACCTACTTATCAGCACGCCCACACGCCCGTCACCTAGCATGTGCGTCACCTCATCATCAATCACATAGCACGTAATCTGGGGTTTCATACCCTCGGCACTTTTAGCACGCCCATATGCCCGTCACCTATCATATGCTTCACCTCATCATCAATCACATAGCATATAATTTGGGGTTTCATACCCTCAAAACTAAGTTTAGAAGAGTTACTTACCTCGAACAAGCCAAATTCCAATACCGAGCAAGTCAAGCGATGCTCCAAAATGCCATCACGCACGTAGAGACCTTTGAATGGCTCAAAACTAGCCAAAAGCAACTCAAATCCATCACATAAAGCCTAAGGAAAAAATGCCAAACGATAAAGACCGAATCCTTAATCAAAACCCAAAACCGGCCGAAAATCACATCCGGGACCGCTCCTCGGAACCCGACAAAACTCATGAAATACGGCAACCCATTCATTTATGAGTCCATCCATACTAGTTTCACTCAAATCCAACTCCAAATCGGTGTTCAAAACTAAAAAATTCATATTATGAAACTTTAGGCCAAAACCCCAATTTTCCTCTGTAAATTCATCAACTAATTGCTAAAAATGAAGATGGATTCATGAAATGTAATCAAAACTCAGTAGAGAACACTTACCTCAATCCTTGTAATAAAATTTTCTCCAAAACTTGCTCCATTCCAAAGTCCATAGCTTAATATGTGATAAAAATGACCAGCCCTCGAACTTATAACATTTGCCCAGCGATTCCGCATTTGCGAACAAATCATCGCATCTGCAACCACCACTTCTGAGTAAAAACATCGCTTCTGCGAAAATAGCCTTACCCAGTAACCCTCGCACCTGTGGATATCAAATTCCGCTTCTGCGAAGATTTTCGCACTCGCGCTTCCAATCTCGCATCTGCGCGTATGCAGGTGCGCTACAAAAATCCGCTTCTGCAGTCTTCCTCACCCAGCCTCTTCTCGCTTCTGCGAATCCACGAATGCTTCTGCCACCAGCGCACCTACGCAAACCAGCCGCAGTTGTGGTGATATTAGAACAAGCAGCAACCAGCAATAGCAATATGAAGAAAAATGATCCGCAATCAATCCGAAATACACCCGAGCCCCTAGGGACCCCATCCAAGTATACCAACAAGTCCCATAACATAACGCGGACCTACTCGAGGCCTCGAAACACACATAACAACATCGAAACAAAGAATCAAACCTCAATTTGAAATCAATAAACTTTGAAACTTCAAGCTTCACATCTGATGTCGAAACCTATCAAATCACGTTCGATTGACCTCAAATTTTGCACACAAGTCACATTTGATATTACGGGCCTATTCCAACTTCTGGAATCGGAATCCGACCCCGATATCAAAAAGTCCACTCCCGATCAAACTTTCCAAAATTCTAATTTCCGCCATTTCAAGCCAAATTCTACTATGGACCTCCAAATCACAATCCGGACACGCTCCTAAGTCCAAAATTAGCCAACGAAGCTAACGGAACCGTCAGAAATCCAATCTGAGGTCAAATACTAAAAAGTCAAACTTGATCAAACCTTTCAAATTTAAAGCTTCTAGCTGAGAATCATTCTTCCAAATCAATTTTGAATAACCTAAAAACCAAAACCGACGATTCACATAAGTCATAATATATCGTACAGAGCTAATCATGCCCTCAAAAAATTGAGCGAAATGCCAATGCTCAAAACGACCGGTCGGGTCGTTCTAGGAGGAATCCGACTAGCAGGGAGTTTTTCTTTCCACCCTATTTTGCTTTACATTCTTACATGCATCGGGGACTATGTATATGCTAAGTGTGGGTTGGGGGAGCTTCTTCTTGTGATGTAAATTGTATAAATCTTTTCTTTTTATTCAGTTTTTTAGGAACCCGTAGTAGACTTAGTCTAGTTTTAGAAATAAAAAAATACAAAAATAGAAAAATCAAAAAAATCAAAAAACGCTTGGACTTTTCTCGACGATGGATCTTTTGGAAAATTTTCTTGAGGGATTAAAGTCCGATTAAAGAACACCAAAAATATTATTTTTAGGGATAGTTAGGTAGTATCCCTTGGTTTTTCTTTGGGCGCCGATTCTTTTCCAAGGGTGTAGCTCGAACCGGGTACTTTATTTTTTTTAGGAGTAGGTTAGGAAGAAACTGAGATGCTCTTAGGTACCTATTGACATTTTTGGTGCTGGCACATTAGGTTATGACATGCACTCTATCTTCCCATACATTTGATTTGAATTGTGATGCCTGAGTAAAATAATAACCTAGTCTGTGATGCATTTTCTCGGTTCTTTAATTTATATGCCACATAGTGCAATATTTCTTAAAAATTTTCAATTATATGTGCTTGCTTGACTTGAGAGATGAACAAAACTGTCTCGAGTGAGTCATGTGCAATGTGTGGGTGAGGATTTATCATTTTCTGTGCTATCTTGTGTAGTCTAGAACTTGTCTCGTGTGTTAATCGAAGCAAAATCATTAAGTTGTGCTAGTTTAGGAGATTCCGTAGGCATTTCTTTCTTGATATGTGCTTGTCACTTAAAAATAAAATTTTTAGTTTCTAGCCCCTTTGAGCCTATGACCTTTTCTTTGGCACCCACATTACAAGCCATCCTTATTTTGTTCTTAATTTGATATTGTTGAACCTTTACCTCCTAAGGTATTTAATCGTTAAAAGAAGTAACGTGAGATTGGGGAGTAGCTTTCAAGTGGAACCATGGAAGGTACCTTAAGGTGCACTAAAGTTGTGAAAAAAGGTCAATAACCGATAAATCTTAATGTATGGAGTGTGTAGAAAAAACATGAGAGAGAAAGAAGAAGAAAAATTGCAAGAAAGAAGGAAAAAATAATAGTTCAAATAATGTAGAAAAACACACACCTCCTAATCTTACTAATTCGTGCTAGTGGAAATATAGAAGTACTTAATTGAAAATAGGCTATGTTGTATATGGTTTGTGGCGAGTGAATTGGTAGAGAAGAATATGTGCTCGAGTTGTGAGTATAGTGTATTAAAGTTCTTAGGAGTGTTAGTCACTATTCCTAAATATATCCTACCCGTCCTTAGTCTACATTACAACCTTAAAGTCCTAACTGATCCTAGATATGGCTAGCTTAGATTAGTAGAGATGTACACTACGGGCAAGCTTATGGTACGACCACGGGATGCACATGAATTCTGTGTGAGAGTGAGCGATTTTTTTGTTCAAATTGTGTGATGTCCTTAAATTATGTTTAAATTCATACTTGAATGTGTGGACTATTACATATTCACTCTTGTGGTTGTTGGTGAGGGAATATGATCTCATCAAGGATCGGTAATATTGTAAACTTCTCTTGTTGGGTGAGTGCACGAGTTGAGGGTGCTTAGTGGTAACGAGTCGGCTCTTGAGGTAGGGTGGTGACGGATAGGTTGTTTGAATTGAAATATTTATACTTGGGCATATTTAAAACAGGAAGAATGTGAAATTTGTATATTCATGCTTGATTGCCGGTATCGATCATAGTCAAGGATAGAGTGTATGGCTAAAAATTAAAATGCTCCTCTCTAGTTGAGATTTGTACGTTGTTGGGGGTGTAGTTGACAGTCCATTGTTTGAGGACAAGTAAGAGTCTAAGTATTGGTTGTTATTATTTAGCTTAAAGTATCTATAATTATATGTATATTGCCTTGCATTTTATTCGTATTTTGTAGATTCCGGATGTAAAATGTAATGATTTGTGCTAATCCATTGTGTTTTATGTGTAGGAATCATCTGGAGGCAATATGAGGCGAAAAGGGCAAGATTGGAGCAAAGAATGAGCAAAATTAGAAAATGGCCATTTGTAGCGCCACAGGCAGCGTGGGGCGCTACCTGTGGCGCACATTGCAGAATCTAAAATAAGCCAGCGCCAGGGCTAGCGCTCCACGCTACCCTGAGCGCTGGTGAAGGGAAATCTCTCCTACTTTGCCCAGAATAAGGTTATTTCGGTCCAAGACCTACCCAACGCGTATAAAAGCAAGAGTAAGCCTATTTTGAGAGGGGAGACGCCACTTTGAAGCAAAAATACACACGGAGAACATCCGGGAGCGAAGATATCTCACTTTTCTTCATCTTTTCTTAGTATTCTCAATTATTCAACACTTGTGGATTTGTTTTGATATTATCATGAGTGGCTAAAAATCCATATTTTTGGGGTTGTGATTTAGCGATGAATATTGTTATTTAAAGTTGACTTAACCTTGATTACAATTCACTAATATTTCAATTCTGTGATTCATTACTTAATTGTCTCGCCAACAGTTAGGTTCTATTTACTATCTATGTTATGCTTGGGAAAGTTACGTCTAGATTAGAGAAGAATTAAAGAGAGCATGAACTTAACTTTGAGTGGGGACGAATATGTGGTTAGGACAGGAATATACCTAGTCAACGTGCTTAATTAAATATCGTAATCTTAATGCGTTCTTAATAGATTGATTCCATATATATGCATTAATTTATTTTGAATAGGCGAGTAGGAATTCTGGAGAATACTACGAGAGCAATTGTTCGATTAATTAGCAACCATGAATGAATTGTATGAAAGGGAGAGTTAATTACAGCACAATATGATTGGTGAATCGATCACAACACTGGAATATTTATCTCTACTGAATACAAAACAACTATTTTGCTGCTTGATAGATTAGTTACTTGTTAGAATTATTGCTTAGTATAACCACACTTTTGAACTCTGATTGACTTGATTGAATAATAATCTTGGTGAAACTAGTGGTAGTTAACACAAGTCTATGTGGGTTCAACACTCGATTTATCAGTTTATTATTTTTACGACTATGTATACTTGTGTGTGCATCTGGGAGCAACAGGTGCCATCACGACTAGCTGAGTTTTGGGTCGTGATAATGTATGTGTATGATTAGGTATAGTTTCTATAAAAATCCGCAAACCAAAAGATCCACTATTCAAATTCTAATGAATAGCCCCATTATCTAAACCCTCCATTTTTCTCAATGTTCTAAAGGTGACAAGTGAATATGAAAATATAGAATAGCTAGAAGGCAGATTATACTCTTTGTACCAGGTTGCATGTCGAGTTGATATTCATCTTTTAAGCTTTTAAAGCTTATTCATCTTCCTCCTTTGGCATGCAATCATAATGTTTTTTTTTCAAGTTATGCGTAGATAGTGTGTGATTTTTATTAGTGTATATAATTTTCAATTTCCTACATAAGTAATTCCCAGCATAAACAACGGTGAATTATTTTTTTTCTAGAACGAAGTTGGGAATGGAAGAAAAATTGCTTACTGCCGTAATATCCTAAAATTATCCAATGAGCTCGCAACTTCACAGTACTTCTTTTTGTGATTGGGATTATGATTTAATATCTTAATATGATGTGATATATTTTAGTCTGTAACTCGGTTATCTTTTCTCGGTTGGGTACTGAAATAGTTTCTCTGTCCGTACTGACTTTCGTATTTTTCTGTTTTAAGTGAGGTAATGGAAGGTTAGTGGACAGAAAAGTGTACACATCAAGAACATAAGCTAGAATCAGGTGAAACAAGAGAATATCACAGAGGAAGGATGGAGTTATAAGGTAAATGGTGATGTATTTGGTTGTGTATTTCAGTACATTACAATTACAACAACTCAATAAAATGTCATTAGTGGGGCCTGGGGAGGGTAGAGTGTACGCAAATCTTACCCTACCCCAGAGGGGTAGAGAGACTGTTTCCGGGAGATCCTCGTCTCAAAGACAATAGATCTGTGACAATAAAACCCGAAAAATAATATCAGCAACGTGAGAGACAGCAAATAAATGGAAAAGCAGTAACACAAATATTATGCAAAAGTGTGAAACACAACATAAATCGCTAGCAGTGCTAGACAAAACACTATCATACTCGTCGGTACAAAGAGGAAAATCGGGACAAAGAGGAAAACGGCTCGACTACCCTTTAACCTACAACTCTAATGCTCGACCTCCATACCTTCCTATCAAGAGCCATGTCCTCGGAAATCTAGAGCCGCACCATGTCCTGTCTGATCACCTCGCCCCAATACTTCTTAGGCCGCCCTATACTTCTTCTCGTACCTGCCAAAGCCAACCGCTCACACCTCCTAACAGGGGCATCTAGGCTTCTCCTCTATACGTGTCCGAACCACCTAAGCCGCTCTTCCCTCATCTTGTCACCCACCGGAGCCACGCCCACCCTCTCCCGAATATCTTTATTCCTAATCTTATCCAGCCTAGTGTGCCCACATATCTATCTCAACATCTTCATTTCTGCTACTTTCATCTTCTGGATATGTGAATTCTTGACTGACCAACACTCAGCCCCATACAACATGGTCGGTCTAATCCCCGTTCTATAGAACTTACCTTTGAGTTTTGGTGGCATATTCTTGTCACACAGGACTCCAGACGCTAACCTCCATTTTATCCACCCCACCCCAATACGGTGTGTAACATCCCCGTCGATCTCCCCATCTCCCTGGATAATTGACCCTAAGTACTTGCAACTTTCTCTCTTGAGGATGACCTGTGAGTCAAGCCTGACTTCCACATTCACTTTCCCGGTCACGTCACTGAACTTAAATTCCACATATTCCGTCTTAGTCCTACTCAGCTTGAAACCTTTAGAATCTAGGGCCTGCCTCCATACCTCCAGTCTCCCATTAACACTGCCTCGCATCTCATCAATCAGAACTATATCATCAGCGAACAACATACACCATGACACATCTCCTTGGATATGGTGTGTCAGTGCGTCCATCGCTAGGGCTAATAAGAACGGGCTAAGTGCAGATCCTTGGTTTAACCCCTTAACCACCGGAAAAGGTTCTGAGTCACCTCCCACAGTCATACCCGAGTCATAGCTCCATCATACATATCCTTTATCGCCCTAATGAAGCCACCGGCATAACTTTCACCTCCAAAGGACGTCCTTGGGGACCTTTTCATACGCTTTCTCTAGGTCAATAAACACCATATGCAAATCCCTCTTTCTATCCCTATATTGTTCCACCAACCTCTTGATAAGGTAGATAGCTTCCGTAGTAAAACGACCCGGCATGAACTCGAACTGGTTTTTCAATATAGACACCGCCCTCCTTATGCTCCCTTCACCACTCTCTCCCAAACTTTCATGGTATGGGTTAGTAACTTGATACCCGTATAGTTGTTACAATTATGGATATCACCTTTGTTCTTGTACACCGAAACCATTGTACTCCACCGCCACTCATCAGGCATCCTCTTCATCCTGAAGATAACATTAAACAACCCAGTCAGCCACTCCAAGTCTGCTCTACCCGTATATCTCCAAAACTCTACTGGAATCTCATCTGGTCCGGTCGCTTTGCCCCGACTCATCTTACCCATCGCATCGACGACCTCCTAAACTTTGATGCGCCTACAATACCTAAAGTCGCAGTGACTCTCGCAGTGCCCCAATTGCACTAACACGATGTTTCCATCCTCCTCTTCATTCAGAAGTTTATGAAAGTATCACTGCCATCTTTGCCTAATCTGGGCCTCTTCCATCAATACTTGACCATCCTCGTCTTTGATGCTCCTCACTTGATCCAGGTCGCGAGCCTTCTTCTCTCTCGCTTTGGCCAACCAAAATAACTTCTTGTCCCCACCTTTTCCCCCAATTTCCTCATACAGCTGACCAAACGTAGCAATCTTAGCCTCCATGACCGCTAATTTCGCCTCCTTCCTAGCCTCCTTATATCTTTCTCTGCTCGCTCTCCTCTGATCCTCATCAGTTCTCTCTACTAACTTAATTTAAGCCGCTTTCTTGGCTTCCACTTTACCTTGGACCACGTCATTGCACCACCAGTTGCCTCGGTGCCCACCAGAGTAACCTTTCAAAACTCCCAACACCTCTCTTGGTGCCTCCCTTATACAATCTGCCGTCGCCGTCCACATAGTGCTAGCGTCTCCACCACTCTTCCAGGCACCCGTAGTCATCAGCCGTCCCTCTAACTCCCGCGCATAATCCTTAGACAAAGATCCCTACACGATCTTCAACTAACCCCGTACAAACCTCTTATTCCGCTTCATCAAGATACTGACGTCCATCACCAGGAGCCTATGTTGAGTTGTGAGGTTCTCTCCCGGGATCACCTTGCAATCCTCGCACAACCCCCTATCACACTTCCTGAGGAGGAGATAGTCAATTTGAGTCTTAGTCACCATACTCCGGAAAATAACCAAATGTTCCTCCCTCTTCGAAAACATAGAGTTCACGATCACCAACTCAAAAGCTCTAGCGAAATCCAACAATAAGCAACCACCCCCGTTCCTATCACCAAAGACGAAGCCACCGTGCACCTCAACATAGCCACCAGAAGACGACCCAATATGAGCATTGAAATACCCTCCTATGAATAGCTTCTCCATAGGCGGAATACCCCACACCACCTCATTCAGCGCCTCCCAGAAGCGCCTTTTGGCCTCCTCGTCCAAGTCCGTTGGCAGCGCGTAAGCGCTAATGACATTCAGAGTTCTCCCTCCAACTACTACCTTAATCGCCATCAATCTGTCATTCACCCGTCTAACCTCTACCACCGACTCTCTAAGCTCCCTATTCACCAAAATGCCCACTCCGTTCTTTCCCTTCACGACTCCGAAGAACAATAATTTATACCCGTCTACATTCCTCGCCTTCGATCCTACCCACCTAGTCTCCTGCACACACGCTATATTTACCCTCCTCTTCTGTAGAATCTTCGCCAGCTCTATAGACTTACCCGTCAACGTCAACCTACAGGCGACCTTGTTCCCCTTACCCCCTTTGGGCCCCGTCCCACCCCTTGACCATTTCCCTACCCCCCTCCCCACCACCTGCCTCCCTAAGGATATGATCCTACCCTGCCATTACAAACCACAGTCTTTATAACTACGAAGGTCTAAAAATGAAAAGAAAAAATACCACACAGAACAACAAAGGGAGCAAATAGTAACTACAATCCCACTACTAGACTGGCTAGACTAGTACGAAATACTACGGCAACAAAGTAAATAACATAGGAGACAGAGAAATAGGAGGCGGGAGGTACCAATTCCCGCGAATAGAACCTGTAACTTTCGACTTGGTATACTCCCGATGCTGCGGAACCCGGCGTATAGCTGCTGCTCTACTACTTGTGCGTGTGCACCTCCCTACCGCCTCCAACCAGCCACAAAAGTGATACTTGTAAAACACACAAACACCCACAGAACCAAGAGAATAGGGGGAATTATAAACCAAGAGAATAGGTGGGAGGTACCAATTCCTGCGAATAGAACCTGGAACTTTCACCGGAGCCGGAGCAAGAGACCGGCGAGGAGTTCTTGAATAGATAAAAGAATCGCATTGCAACAAAAATTCCTTGGGATTTTATTTTTTCAAATCCCACAAACAATCAAACCAATCTTCATGAAAGAAGAAGAACATGACGGAATTTGAATTTGGCAAAACCCAAAAGTTCTCTGTATCGATAGATCCAAACCCCTAGTACAATCGAAAGCAATTTACGATTTGCTATTTTTCAAATATCTTCGTCAAATTACAAAATGGAACCCAATTTATATACCAATTCCTTATACTTTTAGCCAGAAAAATGATGGCTATGATTGTAATTGTACTTGTTCTTATGCTTCCCTGGCTGAAATACTGAGAAATTTCAGCGAAATCAAGCAATTAGAAATTAACTTGCCGCCGGCGAAAAAATTGGTTTGAAAAATTCCGGTCATTGCTGAAACGGAAAGCATAGTTCGGAAGCCAGTTGAAAAATTGTTTGATCGTCAGAGGAACGTCAATTTCTCTGATTTGCCAAAATCACGGCGGATTTAAACGTTTAGATATTTGATGCTCTATTTCGTTCAAAAAGCGAAAGCAATATTCTTCAAAGTTTAATATATATTTCAGTACATTACTTCACTGTAAAATTAGCACTGCATGATTAGGAAATACATTAGCCGGCACCAGATGGTAAAAAAGAAGATGTTGATTTGGGAGGAGAAACATGTTGCCATACGCACACACATTGGTATTTTTGATGTCAAGTATCTGTTGAAAATCATCTTTTAATTTAGATTCTTTAACCTATAATGCCTAAGAAAATTGATTTAGATTATAGTCATAATCTTATCTTCTGGAATTGTTAAAATAATTATTGAATAATTATTTAAGTGCTCATCATTCTCACAATAGTAGCTGTAATTGGAGCTCTTCTAGTTATTTTATTTGTTATTGTTCTTGGGAGGGAAACACATTGTAGGGCAATATCTAAACTTATACTCTTGGAGGTCGTTTGGTAGAGTGTATTAGAGAAAATAATGCATGCATAAGCTTTGTGTATTAATAATATTTTATTTGGTACACTTTTTCAACCTATATATAGTTAATACAAGCATTAGTTATACATCATATTTAGTATTATCCTATGTATAGTTAATGCATAGCAAACCATGGTATTAGCAATACGAAGGCAATTAATGCTTACATTAGCATGATTAAAGATAAAATTATCCTTAAAGTCCCTTAAAGCTAAAGAATATGGAGGACATTTTTGTAAATAACTAATTTTTTTAAAAATTATGCAATGCATTTTAATTTTTAAATACACCACAACAAACAATAAATAAGAAATATCTCTACATAACTAATGTTTGCATCAATAACTTATGCATTAAACTATTCCCTATATTATTAATACACTTTATTCAGCATTATTCTTATACACCCTACCAAACGATCCCCTCAGTGGATACCATACGAGGAAAGACCAATATAGTTGGCAAATGCCTTATTTTATTATTGTGAATAAATATATGTTTAAGCATGATTATTAATTGGTTATAGTTTTAGATTTTGTCAGATCCTAAGTGTATAAGGGAAACTAAGGTAACGGCGTTGCATGCGAGGATGTTAGTTTGGCCATCGCTATCACAAATTTTATTGGGTCTATGGTGTGACTAAACACACCTATAATTGAATTAGATTGAAACCTTAGTGCTGAAGTGGAAGGAAAAGACACTGGATATTTCCGCAGAACATGGTCTCTTGCCCATCTTCAAGTTCTCAACTCAAGAATGCCTATAATTCCGTAAGTGTCCTATTCAGAGGCGGATCTAAAATTTAAGTATAACGGGGCATAACATTATGCTAATCATTAGCGATAAAATTTGGCGCGCAACTCTTTGAAAACTTAATAATTGTGATGACTTATCATCCAAGTACAAATAAAAAGAAATTATAAAGAAAAAGAAAATGCTGAACAGAGAGAGAGATTTCTTCGCAAAATGGGAGCTATGAGAGCGGAAGGTATTTGATTAAGCATGTTTTACACTTTAAAATTTCTAGTTATTTAATTTTTAAAAAAGGGTCAATGATCAAAAGGGCGTTCTAACTTTAAATTATCAAAAACTTACTAAAAAAATCAAGATTAAGGATATGTTAATAATATAAGAACCGAAGAGGAGTCTCAAACTCTTAGTTGCCATTATTGAATCGGGGTCAAAGTGATTGTTAAAAAAAGTTGGGGCAGAAGGATGAGCATTAAGTTGCAATTTGAGACTTTTAATTTTAAGGGAGAATTTTGAAAAAGAAAAATTAATTGAGTTGACTATTATGTGTTAGTGCTAAACTACAATTAAATTTTAAAAAAATGATAAAAGTTAAAAATAAAGCTACTTGCTAAGTATTAAAGCAAGAACTAAAATGGGAAGGAGGAGATAACGCATAAGATGGTTTCGAACCCATGTTATTCACCAGCAAAGCAGGAAACTTAAGCACACAACTACTTTTTCTGTCCGTTTTTTTTGTATTTTGGGGGCACAAGAAAAATATTCTAAGGGGTACCATATATATGTATTGCTATACATAAGTTATATATATATAGAATTTTTGCCGAGGCTAACGGAGTCCCGTGACCCCTCAACCCACAATGTGGGTCCGCCTCTGGTCCTATCTGTTGAATGAACTTCTGCATCTTTGGCTTTTCGCTATTAGTTCTACCATTTGAAACTATCTTTTACAGGACTTTGAGAATAAATATTTATTGATGTCTTCATGAAAGCCTTAACAAAAAATATTGATGTCTTCATCTGAATACGGTAAAAATTGAGAGACCCGATTATATGGGCTCGAGGGTATACCTCGAGAGCAAATTTGCATTGAAGTAAGTTCGGATTCGAGGAATGTATAGACCGAGAAATCGGGATCGAACTAGTTCAACACCGCAAGAACGAAATCCCGAAATATTTGCGTTCGACCATCGATCCCAGCGAGGATCTCGAAACCAGTAAAGCTATTAGCAGTTAACGGCATCAATCATGTATTTTATTTCCGCAATTAGATTCATACCTTATTTAGGATTCCTCTACTATATAAAGAGGAATCTTATTCATTTGAAGGGGCATTTATCATCATTATTATAATTATCATCATACACGAGTTCTTACTTACACTGCTGAGAAATAAAAATACTTTTTTATTCGCCTTTAACTCTTACATTTGTGTTGTTCATATTATTGCTATTCTACTGTTTTTAGTGACTGTGTCTCGAGTCTAATCCAGTTCGAGGACGATTAACTACTGCAACCCAGGTTTGATCCATTTGAGTCATTTAATTCATTTATTTATTTATCCATTTTCAATTAACATTGAATTAGATCGCATATCCTTATAAACATATTACAAGTTTAGTTTTTACTCGTACTTCGTGGTAAACAATTTGGCGCTCACCGTGGGGCTAAGGATAATAGCGATTTTTTGGTGTTAATTCTGGTATAACACACTATTTTATGCTTTTTTCTTGTCAAGAATTTTTGTTTTCAGGATAAATCATGTCAAACTTACAAAACACAGCTACACATGGTGACAAAGGCCTCGGACTCCACGGAGAGAATGATAAGGCTATCGCTCCAAGAATCGAGGTTCCACAAGCTGACCTCGGAGGAGCACCGCCTGCCAACCCGGTCAATGTCAGTTCACACATTGTTTTGAATGTAGATTTAGGCGGGGACCCCGATGGAAGCGTACGCAGAGAGGGTCGTACCGACGGTCGAGGTACCTAGGGAAGAGGCGATGAAGGTGTTAGTCTCCAAGTCATATTTGAAACGCTGCAAGCCCAACAAAACGCTATTGCCCACTTGCAGAATCGGCATGTGGCTCCGAATAGGGTCGAGCAAGAGGCTACTCGCCGTACTGAGCTAGTGCCCGAAAGATCAGTTGACAATACTTCGATGACTGACCCTGCTATAATGAGAATGCTCGAGGAACTTACTACGAGAATAGAGTCGAGGGAAAAGAAGATTGAGGCCAACGATAAAAAGGTGGAGACCTATAACTCTTGTATTGATCAGATTCCGGGTGCACCACCAATCTTAAAGGGAATGGACTCCAAAAAGCTTGTACAAAAACCATTCCCTCCAATTGCAGCTCCGAAACCCATACCAAAGAAGTTCAGAATGCCCGATATACCAAAGTACAACGGGACCTCAGACCCTAATGAGCACGTTACCTCCTATACGTGTGCTATTAAAGGAAATGATTTGGAAGACGATGAAATCGAGTCAGTATTACTGAAGAAATTCGGAGAGACCCTGTCTAAGGGATCCATGATTTGGTATCATAACTTGCCTCCGAACTCTATCGATTTGTTCGCCATGTTGGCATATTCGTTTGTGAAGGTGCACGCTGGAGCTATAAAGTTCGCAACGAGAAAATCGGACCTCTTCAAGGTAAAATAGAGGGAAAACGAGATGCTACGAGAGTTTGTATCTCAATTCCAAATGGAACGTATGAAGTTACTACCGGTTACCGACGACTAGGTTGTTCAGGCTTTTACCCAGGGACTAAACGAGCGGAGTTCGATTGCATCACGCCAACTTGGGCAGATGTCCACAACTGGTATTAATCGAATATTAGAGTCGAGGATGATCAACTGGGAGCCCCCACGGGTTCAGTGCATCCAAGCCGGTCGACAGGTAAGAACCAAAGGGATCTCGACAGAGAATCGAGGTCGAAGAAAGATCGATATCAGTTGTATGTCACGGAAAGAAAAAACAACCATACGGGACGTAATTCCGCCCGCAATGATTGAAGGGGTGATGAAGGACATAATTCTCGGGGACTCATGAGCAAGACTGGATTCGACAAATACGCGGATCCCACAGAAGCATCCCAATTATCGGAGTACAATTTCAATGTCGATGCCTCGGGTATCGTATCGGCCGTTGGAAGGATTAAAGACATTAGGTGGCCAAGACCTATACAAACCGATCCTCCTCAAAGGAATCCTAACTTGATGTGCAAATACCATGGCACACATGGCCATTGGACCGAAGACTGCAGACAATTGAGAGAGGAAGTAGCTCGATTATTCAACGAGGGTCATCTTAGAGAATTCCTTAGTGACAGAGCCAAAAATTACTTCAGGGAAAGAGACGCCAACAAAAAGAACGAGGAAGAAAAACCTTAGCATGTTATCCTTATGATTGTCGGTAGGGTCGATGTCCCACAAGGACATGTCTTCAAGCGCACCAAAGTATCGATTACGAGGGAAAAAAGGATCCGGGGCTACATTCCCAAAGACGCCCTTACATTCAACGACGAGGAGACAAAAGGCCTCTCCCAGCCACACAACGACGCCCTGGTAATTTCTATTTTACTAAATAAAATTCAAGTTAAATGTGTTCTTGTGGATCCAAGTAGCTCGGCAAACATAATCAGGTCGAGAGTCATAGAACAACTCGGCCTACTTGATCAAATTGTACCCGCGTCTCGAGTCCTAAATGGCTTCAACATGGCTAGCGAAACAACAAAAGGAAAAATAATCCTACCAGTAAACGTAGTCGGGACCATCCAGGACACAAAATTTTACGTTATTGAAGGTAACATGAGGTATAATGCACTGCTCGGAAGGACATGGATCCATAACATGAGGGCGGTACCATTGACCCTTCACCAAATGATGAAGTTCCCAACAGTGGATAGGGTGAAAACAGTTTACGAGGAACAACACGCTGCAAAGGAGATGTTTGCAGTCGACGAGGTGACACCGATACCAGCACCCTCGACCTCAGAAAAGTCGAGAATCGAAGATAAACAAGCTGCCAAATAGAAATTACCATCCCCAGCCTCGATCGAAGCGGACAAGCAGGTAATCGAAGATGATGAAGAAGATTTTCTCACTCCTCGAACTTTCATCATTCCCGAAGAGTCGGATGCAACTAAGTCGACGGTCGAAGAGCTGGAAAAGGTGATACTCATCGAGTATCCACCCGAATGCAAGGTATACCTAGGAACGGGGTTAACCCCTGAACTCAGGAAAAAACTCATTAAATTTTTTATTGATAACATAGATTACTTTGCGTGGTCCCATTTAGATATGACATGAATCCCACTCGAGATTACAACTCATCGGTTGAGCCTGGATCCCAAGTTTAGACTGATAAAGAAAAAGAGAAGGCCTCAGTCCGGGGTGAAGCACACCTTTATAAAGGAAGAGGTAACTAAACCCTTTAAAATAGGGTCCATCCGGGAAGTCAAATTTCCCGAGTGGTTAGCTAACGCAGTCGTAGTCCCTAAAAAGGGGAACAAGCTTAGAATGTGTGTAGATTATAAGGAACTAAATAAAGAATGTCCAAAAGACTCCTTCCCTTTGCCTAACATCGATCGAATGATCGATGCCACGACCGGCCATGAGATACTTACTTTTCTCGACGCCTACTCTGGGTACAACCAAATTCAGATGAACCCAGAAGACCAGGAAAAAACTTCTTTTATCACTAAGTTTGGAACTTACTGTTATAATGTAATGCCCTTTGGGATAAAAAATGCGGGAGCTACATATTAAGCCTTAGTTAACAATATGTTCGAAGAACAAATAGGAAAATCAATAAAAGTTTACATTGACGACATATTAGTTAAGTCCCAGCACATAGAGGACTATTTGACTCATTTGCAGGAGACATTCAAAATCTTGAGGAAGTACAACATGAAACTCAACCCCAAAAAGTGTGTCTTGGGGGTCATCTCGGGTAAATTCCTCGGCTTCATGGTGTCAAATCGGGGGATCGAGCCCGATAAAATCAAGGTCATCGTGGACAACATAAAAGTCGTTCAAAGACTAACCGAATGGATAGCTGCTCTAGGCCGGTTCATCTCGAGGTCGTCAAATCGGAGTCACAGGTTCTTTTCCTTGCTTAAAAAGAAAAATGATTTTACATGGACTCCGGAATGCCAGCAAGCATTGGAGGAGTTGAAAAGGTACCTATCGATCCCACAGTTGCTACACACCCCAAAGGTATATGAGAAACTGTACTTATACTTGGTAGTGTCCGAGATAGCGGTAAGTGGAGTACTAGTCCGAGAAGAACAAGGTACACAGTTTCCAGTTTACTACATAAGTCGAACTTTAGGAGATGCTGAAACTAGATATCTGTACCTAGAAAAATTAGCACTTGCACTAATAAGCGCATCTAGAAAACTAAAGCCATATTTTCAGTGTCATCCTATATGTGTCATTACCACATACCCCCTTCGATATATAATGCATAAGCCCGAGCTATCGGGCCAATTGGCCAAGTGGGCTGTCGAACTTGGCGGGTACGATATCGAATATCAACCCTGAATGGCCATCAAGTCTCAAATATTAACAGACTTCGTGGAAGATTTTTCGCCAACCCTCATACCGAAAGTGGAAAAGGAACTTCTACTAAAATCGGGAACCTCATCGGGGATATGGACCCTCTTCACGGACGGAGCCTCAAACGTGAAAGGGTCCAGGCTTGGTATCATTTTGAAACCGCCTACGGGCAATGTTATTGGACAATCGGTTAAAACTTCCAAACTGACTAAAAACGAGGCCGAGTATAAGGCTATGATTGCAGATCTCGAACTAGCTAAGAACTTGGGAGCGGAAGTCATCGAAGCTAAATGTGACTCCCTACTGGTAGTTAACCAGGTAAACGACACCTTCGAAGTTCGAGAAGACAGGATGCAAAGATATTTGGAAAAGTTGCAAGTCACTTTGCACCGTCTCAAAGAATGGACTCTACAGCATGTACCTCGAGAACAGAATACCGAGGCCGACGCACTTGCCAACTTGGGATCATCAGTGAACGAAGATGAAATTGGCTTGGGGACTGTCGTCCAGCTCTCGAGGTATGTAATCGAGGAAGGGCACGCTGAAATAAATTCCACAAGCTTAACGTGGGATTAGAGGAACACGTACATCGAATACTTGAAAAACGGGAAGCTACCTCGGATCCCAAAGAATCAAGGACCTTACGAACTAAAAGCAACTCAGTTCACATTAGACGAGGACGGGACGTTATACAGAAGGACGTCTGATGGTCCGTTGGTTGTATGCCTGGGGCCGGGAGATACCGACTATGTTTTACGAGAAATCCATGAAGGCACTTGTGGAAACCATTCCAGCACCGAGTCACTAGTTCAAAAGGTCATCAAAGCAGGATACTATTGGGATAACATGGAAAGGGACTCTAAGGAGTTCGTTAAAAAATGTGACAAATGCCAAAAGTTTGCACCAATGATTCACCAGCCCGGTGAACAACTTCACTCGGTCCTATCCCCGTGGCCATTCATGAAATGGGGAATGGACATCGTCGGTCCTCTACCATCGGCCCCAAGTAAATCTAGATTCATATTATTTATGACTGACTATTCTCTAAATGGGTTGAAGCACAGGCCTTCGAAAAAGTTAGGGAAAAAGAAGTGATCGACTTCATATGGGATCACATTGCATGTCGATTCAGGACACCTGCGGAGATAGTGAGTGGTAATGGTAAAACATTCATTGGAAGTAAGGTAAAAAAATTCCTCGAAGATCACAAATTTAAGAGAATACAATCGACGCCATATCACCCTAGTGGAAACGGACAGGCCGAATCAACAAATAAAACTATCATCCAAAACTTGAAGAAAATGCTAAAAAAGCCAAAGGAAAGTGGAAAGAAAAGTTGCCCGAGGTTCTATGGGCATATCGGACAACATCGAAATCCAGTACTGGAGCAACCCCATTTTCTTTGGTCTATGGCTCTGAAGCCTTAATACTAGTCGAAGTCGAAGAGCCTAGCACCAGGTTTTGACATACAACGGAAGAATCAAACCACGAGGCAATGAATACCAGCCTCGAATTGTTAGACGAAAGACGAGAAGCAGCACTCATTCGAATGGCTGCCCGAAAATAATGAATCGAGAGGTATTACAATAGAAGAACCAATCTTCGGCACTTCAAAGTCGGGGACCTGGTCTTAAGGAAAATCACCATCAATACTTGAGACCCTAATGAAGGGAAACTCAGACCCAACTGAGAAGGACCATATCAGATCCTCAACATAGTCGGGAAAGGGTCATACAAGCTTGGAAAAATGGACGGTGAGCCATTGTCGAATAATTGGAACGTATCGCTTCTCAAGCGATATTATTGCTAAGGTATGGATTTCTTCTTTTTTCATTTACTTGAATATTCGAAAATAACTTATTGTAGGTACACGATCCAAGAAATCGAGACCTCAGGTTCTAAAGTACGTGTTGTGCTCTTTTTCCCTTAGACCGATTTTTATCCCAAATAGGTTTTTCCGGCAAGGTTTTTAACGAGGCAACAACTATGTGCTACATTGGGAATAATTCATCAGTATCCAAGGCTTCTTTACAATCAACCTCGAATACTAAGGGGAATCACCCTCGGATGTTATGTTATGTAAATGGGTCTCGATACGAATAATTTTGTAATGGGCCAAACGGTCGAATGAACTGTGTCGATATAGAATAGTCGATCCTCGACAACAAAACATGTACGCATGTATGAATGATACAAAGAAGTCCTCTCTTTTTTCCCAAACATTTCGTATTTGAAGTAGGATTTCTATTATACGAGTCACATACTTATGATCTATTGTGCAAAACTAACACTTGTGAAAAACGGACCAAGGGCTAAGTGCAAGCATACCTCGACGACTCGGGGACTACCTACTCGAGCTACCTGAGTCCGAAACCATAAGACCTCAACGATGCACCCCCTCCCCCCGATATACAGGCCAAGGACGTCACACTCAGGGACTAACATTTCAAATAAGTTTGAAATGTTATCGGGAAATAAGTCTAATACATACCCGAAGTCTACGGCCATATCAAAGATTACGGTCATATAAAAGGCTACGGCTGAAATAATGCAGCTCGGAGACGTCCGACTTTCGCCATAAATTAAAGGCCTTCAAATACTTTGAAAAATCGGTTAAATAAGGCTACCCTCGACAAAGAAAATAAAAAGGGCTTCGATAAAATCAGACCTCATATAATTCAAAGTCTTCGATAACATCAGCCTTCGAAAAACCTCAAGAGATGTTAAATTATCTCAACACAAACAGGTTAAGAAAAATCGGGTTCCGATTGCCGAACCATCGAAAAACCCAACGGGTACAAAAAATACATGCCAAGGCATAAAAAAATTTTCACCAAGTCTTTTAGCTGAAAAGAGGGAAAAATTATAGCCGCTTTTAGAGGCCAAATTAGCCCAACTTAAAGAGCCTAAGGGCCGACCTAAAAGAGCCTAAAGCCGATTTAAAGAGCCTAAGGGCCAATATAAAAGAGCCTAAGGGCCGATCTCGTAAGCCTAAAGACCGATATGATTAAAGTTCGAGACCTCGCACTCGCTTCAAAACCACGGGTTCAGTTATTACGAGCTTAAACGAACAATTAAAGCTATACATAAAAGGTATACGATGAGCTCAAAAGCTTAACAATCGTTGGTAGAAACCTAAGGGCCAACCCTATCCTATAAAATTACTCAAGCTTGGTTACTGGAAATAACTGATGTGCCAATTCGGAGCGAGCCATCCCCGAGACAAGTTTTCAAATGAGTTTCGGACTCGGGGACTTGCTCCGGGAAAAAACAAAAAACCTAAAGGTTTACTTCGATTACGAATTAAAACTAAGACAATTAAACATACAAGGACATGGAGACATCAAAGGAATATTTTCATTATGCCAAAAGTATATGTTCAAAGGGGCCAGCACAAAGAAAAAATATATCTAGTCGAGCCGGTTCCCCTGAAGATCGGCTCACTCCCAAACGACTTAGTCGGATGCAACTTCCTCAGAGGACTCGTCTCCTTCACCCTCAGGTCCTATAACAAAACCTTCATCATCAGAGAGCAAATCTGTGGCCTCATTCTCCAAAGCTTTCGCCTTCTCGATCTCGGCAGAGAGGTCAAAGCCACGAGCATGCACCTCTTCGAGAGCCTTTCTCCGAGATTGCTGCCTAGCATGGGAAATAGCACGTGACAACCTAATCTCAGTAGAGGCAAATATCTCATGCACCCAAAGATTGGCAGCCTTGGCATCGGCTCTGTAGGAGGCCGCAAGCGCCTCCGATTCAACTTTAGCCTTAACAAGAATGACTTCAACCTCCTCGGTCCTGCGGGCTTGAGCTAGACTTTCCTCCTCCGTACACCGGATCTGGCGCTCAGCTGAAGTCAACTGGGCTCAAAGAGCATCCTTCTCTGAGGCGAGGCACTCCATGTGCTGCCTCCACCCTAGAGTTTCGGCCTCCTTCACCTTGGCCTCTGATTGACGTTGAAGCACTAGTTTTCCCTTAAACTGAAACTGCGAAACCGACGGATACGTCACCGGATTTGAATTGATATTATACAAAGTTTCAAGAAAATTAAGTTACCTTCTCGGCGAGTTCATTATGATCTTGACGAGCTCTCGTAAGTTCAGTTCGGATGGTCGCAATTTCCTCCTCCTTTCGAACGTAAAGGAATTTCAAATCATCTCTCTCCTTAACGAGCTTTTTGAGCTCGGCCTCACATCGGGTCAGCTCCGTCTGAGATTTGAAAGAGGCCTCTCAATGAAGCACCAAATCCTTCTCACATAAAAGGAGTTAATAATAAACTAGATACGGGAACGAGCAAAAAAGGGGGAAAAATACTTGCCCGCTTCAAAAGATGCTGAGCCTCATTGAAAGCAATCAACGCGTCCGGCTTGGGGTCGTCTTCGAGCCCGTCAAAGAAATCCCGAAATATGTCACCCCTTCATGGCCTAGATCCGCATCTGGAGTTTTCATAGCCTGAGCGTCTCGAAATTTCCCCTCGGAAAATGAAAGACCGGGCGGTGAATCATCTATATTTATTTCCCCAAGGAAATTTCTTGGGGCACTCTCCCCTATTCTAGGGGCCTCTGAGCTAGACCCTTCACGAGAATCCGCCGACCTTTTGGCGCAGCAAGAAGCACCCTTACCTCTCTGTGGCTCGGGGAATTCACATACATCTTCCTCTGAGATCCCCCCAACTTGAGCGCGAACCGACTCATTCACTACCGGCTCGGCAACCTCAGAAGCTGCAGTACTCCCCCCTTCGTGAGCAATCAAAATGCAGTCATCATCGTCATCTCATGCGTCGTCAGGCAAAACGACGGTATCGACCCTCGATTTTTAGGCCTTGCTCTTCTTGGGCTTCAAGGTACCGGAGGACGAAACCTTTCGCCTTTTCCTCTCCTTAGGTGGTTGTGAAACTCCCTCTTCATCAGGCGGGGACGGCCTCACGGCTACGTTCTCTCCAAGACCTGCACGAAAATAATGGGTTAAAAACCGGTACTCTTACAGAAAGACGCCGGCACATGGACAGAGGAGCTCACCATGGTTCTTAGCTTCCCATCGGTCCTTGGCCGAATCTCGCTAGCAGCGCTCGGCGTATGAGGAAGTAGAGGCCAGTTGGCCGACCCAGCCTTCGAAGTCCAGGATAGCACCGGGGAACCAAGCAGAAGTTGCACTACAAAATGAAATTCAGAACGGAAAAAGAAGTTTATCAAACAAGAAATCAAACACCAACGACGAAAAATGGACTTACGTTTCATGTTCAATTCCTCGGGGAGTTGCATCTTCTCGGCAGGAATTAAATCAGAGATCCTGATTCGGACAAACCGACCCATCCAGCCCCGATCCTTGTCTTTATCTATTCTTGAAAATAACGTTTTCGTATCCCGGCACTGGAGCTTTATCAAACCACTTCGGTAGAGTCGAGGACTATACAGCCTGATTAGGTAGTCGAGGGTGAAATGCATCCTCTCGACTTTGCTCGAGAAGAATCTGAGTAGGATCACGATGCACCAAAATGAGGGGTTAACTTACCCTAGAGTCACTCGATACTGGCAGCAAAAATTGAGTATAACCAGGTCCACGGGCCCCAATGTGAAAGAGTAAGTGTAAACACTCAGAAACCCTTTCACATAAGTGGTGATATCCTCATTAGGTGAAGGAGCCACCACTTCCTTGTCACTCCAATTACAGACCCTTTTCACTCGTTCGAGGTAACCCTCAGATATTGAGCAAATATAACGGGACATAGGCTCACACCGGCCAGGAACTAAAGGGGGCCTGTCCACCTTAAACTCATAGGTCAGTTCGCACAGCCCAGGAACATAATCCTCTACGCGTGGCTCCACCGACGTCTTATCGCCAGCCAACTTCGAGGAAGAATCTCCTTCCTTTTGTGACACTATTTTAGAAGTCTTAGCCATGGTTACAAACAAGAAAGGCGGAAAGTGAGAGTAAGACTGGTGGAGGTATGAAAAGGGCAAGAAAAGTTTGAACGATGGAAGATTTGATCCAAGCTGAGGTGAAGTTTAAAGCAAAGTAAAGTTTAAAATCAATTGGAAAGGAGGTATTTATATATTTCAAACGACGGTTCGGTGTCACTAGTGGCCGACCACTGCCTAAAAAACATTAATGATTCTTTGAAATCAGGCCGAAGGGAGAGTCCGGTCACATCTACCGCTTATGTCACGGAGACAACGTCTTGACCGAGGCATCGAGAAATCGGGATTCAAATCGTTTCTAATTCTTTTATTCTAAGAAACGCGGGGACTATCTGTATACGGTAAAAGTCGAGAGACCCGATTATATGGGTTCGAGGGTATACCTCGAGAGAAAATTTTTATCGAAGTAATTTCGGATTCTAGGAATGCATAGACAGAGGAATCGGGATCGAACCAGTTCAACACCGCAGTAATGAAATCAATCATGTATTTTATTTACGCAATTAAAGTCATACCTTATTTAGGATTCCACTATTATATAAAGAGGAATCTTATTTATTTGTTGGGCATCTTTATCATCATTATTATAATTATCATCATACACGAGTTTTTACTTACACTGCTGAGAAATAAAAACACTCTTTTAACTCTTACATTTGTGTTGTTCATATTATTGTTGTTCTACTGTTTTTGGTGATTGTTCTCGAGTGTAATCCAGTTCAAGGACGATTAACCACTGCAACCCGGGTTTGATCCATTTGAGTCATTTAATTCATTTATTTATTTAGCTCTTTATCAATTAACATTGAATTAGATCGCATATCCTTATAACCATATTACAAATTTAATTGTTACTCATATTTCGAGGTAAACATCATCGAAAGTCTATATTGATGTAAAAATATTTTAGACGGAAAAAGATCAAGTTTATATCTCTTTATTAGAGGGAGTAGTGGCACAAAGAGCACCAACAACGTATTAGAAGTAGCGGGATAATACTTCTATTTATTTCTTCCAGTCCTCTATAAAATTGATTTGATTACTGAACGAAATGGAATATAAGGCTTCAGAATGTGGATAAACTACAGTTAAAGGGAGTTTTATAGCTTTACCCACAAAAACTAAACTAATTACTCTTACCTACCCATTAGTTTTAAAGGATTTTTTCATTCCTATTTACTATTTGAAACCTTATTACGAAAAATGTCTTATGTTTTGGTATTTACCGACCTAAACATATTTTAGTTACAAAATATATACAATCCACCTTAAAAGACTCCCAAATATATTATTTGTGTCTTCAATCAAGGGATTTAGTTACAGCCTTTTTCTTCTTTTTTTTCCTCTTCTTCTCTTTCCTTATTTTTCTTCCGCCTTAATATACGGTAATCATGGAAGCTATTTTTCTCCACCCTGTCATTTTGTACAGTTCTTCGAAATACTGATTCCCCACTTAAAAGATACAAAAATCACATCAGTAAGTTTTTTGGGAAAATAATTTTCAGACGAGTTCTTTTCATGGTTGATGTTGTCTTTTCCTTCTTTTGATCCCTTTAGACTCGTTTCTTCTTCTCAATTTAGGTAATGGTTAATAGAACGAAAAAGAAAATTTAACCTTACCAGAATTACCCCGTTAATACAAGTAGAACAGAAATCAACAGAACGCTTTGTCTCACCAAGCAAATATTCAAGTAAATGCTTTGCCAACTTTGTTCTATTGCTAATTTCAGGATCCATGATACAACATTATTTCTACAACTTATCTACAACTTTCATACATAACTTCTACCCAGTTATATACAACTACAATATCATACCACTTAAATATAATTTTTATACAAATTTTATACAATATGTCTTTTGTATATTTTTTATCTGATTTATATATAGTAAAAACAAATTTCATACAATTAATTATATATTATACAAATTATCTGCAACTTTCATACATTATTTCTACCAAGTTATTATGACGACCCAAAACCCGACCCGTCGTGATGGCACCTATCGTGGAACTAGGCCAGCCGCAACTCAACAACCAACACAACAACAATAAGTTTAAAAACATTAACGGAAGCTTTTAACAGTTAAAGAAACTATCTGAAACATAAGAAATTCCAAGATAAGATACAATTCAACCCAAAACCAGGGTGTCACTGAGTGCATGAGCGTCTAAAGGAGAACATAGTCTATTACAACATTTATGGAAACAAACTGAAATACATATGGAGATAAAGATAGAGACTCAAGGCTTGCGAACACCGTATAGATACCTCGATAGTCTCCTAAATCCTAAAGCCTCGATCAGCGACTGCCACTAGGACCAAAAGTGCCTGGATCTGCACACAAGGTGCAGGGAGTAACGTGAGTACACCAACTCAGTAAGTAACGAGTCCAAACTGTGGACTGAAAAGCAACCTCAACAAATATAATAGAAACAACGTAGAGAAACGTAGGCATGCTTTCAATTAAATAGAAAGCTCAAAGAAATAAGGTAAATGCAGATCTGAACAGTTTAAGATATGTAACTCAACTACCTTTACGTGCCAATGCACCAACTGTATGAAATGCACAATGTACTCCCACTCTCAAGTGCTCAACCAGTTGGTACTGAATATGACCATTTGACCCAAGGAAATCCATCTCGAAACACATACAACACTGACTGTGAGTCACTCAGTACCGAGGAAAAAGGGCAATCCAACCCTGAGGAGAAATCCATCTCCAAGTATATATATAAATACTCAACCACTCGGTACCGTATATGGCGATCCGGCCCAGGAAATCCATCCCGGTACATACTCATCATTGACTATAAGTCACTCGGTACCGAGGAAAAAGGGTAATCCAACTCTGTGGAAAAATCCATCTCCAGATATCAATACTTCGGAAAAATCCATGTCCAGGTAAAGTCATCCCTCAATAATATCATCTCCGCCCTCTGGGGGTGTGCAGACTCCGAAGGGGATCCTACGGCCCAAGCGCTATCATAATCTATAACTGATGCGACGTGCGGCCCGACCCCATAACTGTCACTCGTAATCAGGCTCTTGGCCTCACTCCGTCATCACTCTCCAGTATCACCCACGGGCTCACAATGTCATGGAACTAGCCCGGAAATAATGATATGCTAAGTCAATAATAACAACTAAGACTGAGATATGATATGAAATGCATGAATATGACTGAGTACAAAATAACAGTGAAATCAGTGAAATGACAGCAAGAAACGACCACTAAGGGTCCTAACAGTATCAGCGTGAAGCCCTAACATGATATCTACAGCTCAATACTTTATCACATAATGGAAACACATATATCAACAAGAAAGACTCAATAAACGGTGCCATGGGATGAACCAGGTCACGAATCTCACGGTGCATGCTCGCACGCCCGTCACTTGGCACGTGCGTCACCTCAATACTAACCACATAACACGTAGTTCGCGGTTTCGAACCCTCAGAACCAAGTTTAAAAGCGTTACTTACCTCAAACCGAGCAAATATTCTACTCTGCAATGCCCTTGCCTCTCAACTCGGCCTCTGAACGCCCCGAATCTAACAACAAGCAATACAATACGATCAATATAGGCTAAAAGAATCAATTCGACAAGAAAAACACCAAATTCATAGCTAAAATACACAATCAGCTCAAACCCAGCCCACGAGCCCACATCTCAAAATTCGACAAAAGTTACAAAATCCGAAAGTCAATTCAATCACGAGTCTAACCACACCAAATTTATCAAAATTCGACCTTATTTGGTCACTCAAATCCTCAAAATCCACTCTCCAATTATCAAGTCCTAAATCCCCAAATTTCACCTCAACACCACACAATCTAGGTAGGGAAAACAATGGGGAAAAAAGATTTATGATAAAAAAATGAGTACAAGATGCTTACCTCTGAAATCCCCACGAAAATCCTCTCCATAATATTCTAAGCCCGAGTCCAAAATGTGAAAAATCTCAAAGTCTCGTTTTTATATGGTTCTGACAAGCAATACTACACCTGCGGTCCAAATGTCGCTTTTGTGATGCCGCACCTGCGGAAAATCCATCGCAGGTGCGGATTCCACTTAAGTTCGCAAAGTCCGCATCTGCAGTTAACCACACGCACCTACGGTCCTTTCCTTCCTCGCCCTTTTCCGCATCTCTGCTTCGCCTCCCGCATCTGCGCTTACGCAGATGCATACCAATCCTCGCACCTGCGCTTCCATACCAAACAACTCTTTCCCCTACCTGCGCACACCTCTTCTCTTTTGTGGTCCACACCAATAGGCTCCCCACTGCAGGTGCGAAAACACTAGAACTAGACCACTTCAGCAATCCATCAAACTTTAATCTTGTTCCATTAACCACCTGAAATCAACCCGAGGCCTTCGGGACCTCAACCAAATATACCGACACGTCCCACAATATCAAACGAACTTAATAGAACCTTCAAATCACTCCAAACAACATCAAAGCACCAAATTACACTCGGATTCAAGCCTAAGAACTTCTAAATTTCTAAATTCCACAAACAATGCCGAAACCTACCAACCACGTCCGAATGACCTCAAATTTTGCGCACAAGTTAATGACACCACTAACCTACTCCAACTTCCAGAAATCCAATCCGACCCCAATATCAAAATTTCCATTGTCGATCAAAATCGCCAAAATTCCAACTTTCGCCAATTCAAGCCTAATTCTACTACGAACCTCCAAATCACATTGCAGATGCGCTCCTAAGTCCAAAATAAGATAATGGAGCTAACGGAACCATCAAAATTCAAATCCGAGGTCGTTTACACATAAGTCAACATCCGGTCAACTCTTCCAACTTAAACCTTCTCATAAGAGACTAACTGCCTCAATTCACTCCAAAACCACTTCGGACCCGAACCAACTAACCTGGTAAGTCAAAATACAGCTGAAGAACAAAAAAGAAGTAGGAAATGGGGGAACGAGGCTATAACTCTCGAAACGATCGACCGGGTCGTTACAGTTATATACAACTACAATATCATACAACTTAAATATAATTTTTATACAATATTGTTCAACTTTCATACTATATATATATATATATATATCATGTCTTCTTCTTCATCTTCTTCTTCTTCTTCTTCTTCTTCAAGTTTCAATCTGAAATTCAGCCAAAATCAAGTCTAATCTTCACCAAAACACCTCAAAATTGAGATATAAACTCCAAAAAATATTTTCAATTGTTTGCAACAACACCCAATCCAAACAAATAATGGTTTTTGAAAATTCAAATTCGAATTCAAAGCTTCAAAGCTTTTTAATGGTTGTCTATGGTGGAGAGTCAAACACCTTCAAAATTTATTGACTGACAATTTCAATTTGAACACCAATTGTGTAACATTACTGGAATTTGAACACCAATTGTGCAACATCTTCAACTCTACATTACTGAAATTTCTACTCTCTTTCCCTTTTTCTCTACATTACTAGAATTAGGGATTCAGAGATAGAGAGAGACGTAGAGAGAGGAAGAGCAGGAGAGAGAGAGAGAGCGCGCACATGAGGGAAAGAGAATAAGAATGAGAAATAATTGATTCCTTATATAAAGGGATACTCATTTAATTCCTAAAGTGTATATAATTGGTAAATTATATATGACTATGTAATTAAATTGAAACTTGAGTAGGGAGGGTAATAAAGTTTCAAATAGCATATAGGAATATAAAAATTCCTAGTTCTAAAGGGAGTTTGATGGTTTTATCCATAAAAATTAAACTAATTGCTCTTACCTATCCATTAATTTTTCTACCCACCAAACTAATTACCCTTCTTACTCATTGCAGCTTTTGTGGGTAATTGTTTCTTCTTCTTTTTTTCTCATTTTCTTTTTTGTTTCTCTGTTTTTTTTCTTTTCTTTGTTTTCTCGTTTTTTATTTCTTTTACTTTTTTTTGTTCATATATTTTTTCGGAATCATATTATTCTTTATTTTCTTTATTCACCATAATTTAGTTTTATACTAAATTTGGCTCATTTCTTTTTATTTTTTTATTTTTATTTTTCTTTCCTTTTGTTTAGTTTTTTAATTTCGCGTTCCTTTCCTAATTTCATTGATTTTTTTTTAATTTTCTTTTTTCCAATATTACTATTGTATGTCTTCCTACAACTACTTCTTCTAAAATGAATATTACTTTTATGAAATTTTATAAAAAAAATTATTTAAAAAAACATTTGCATGGACCTAGTTGAAAATTTGTTAAAATTAAAAAATGACTTATTTATTATGATATACTATTATATTATATGATATACTATAACAATATAATGTTACTATAATCATAACTTTAGCTTTGCACAATAACACCTAGATGATTCAACAAATAACAGTCGAAGTATACTATTACAACATGTTATTGTAGTATACTGCATATTATTATAGTATACCGTTACAGTAGAGTCCGGAACCCAATTATTTAGTTTCTGGACAAAAGTGACGTTAATGTGTGAAAAAAATAAAGCAACATTTCTATATATAACGCAGTAATATACCGCGCTATACATTAACAGAGTTTTGTCCGTTAATATATAACGCGGTATATTACCGCGCTATACATATATAGCGCCCACATTTAACGCGTTACTGACGATTTGACTGTCAGGTATAGCGCTTGAAAATACAGAGTTATACCTGTATAGCACATGAAATAAACGCGCTATACTTGTTTCTGGGCCCACTAATATAGCGTACATTAAAAGAGCGCTATACATCAAAAATTTCAGCACCCCGGGCTAACCAATTCCTTATATAAAGGGGATAGGATCTTAGGAAAATCCATTCAAAAAATATTCTAACTCTCGTTCAATTATTTCTTCTGGTTAAATTCTCAAGCATTTTTTCATAATATCTAAAGAATGTAGAATAAGAGTTTCATTATATTGAGGGGGTGAGGTTGTGATGAAGAATAACTCTGTGAGGTACAGTTTATCTCCACAATATAATGTTAAATTGCCACTTACAATGGAGTACGATAAATTGCTATCGTTGTTATGCAAAAAAATGAGTGTGAGGAAACGTTCGATGAAACTTAAAATAACCGGAAGATATCCGTATTCCGTCACTTCGCATGAGGTTGCTTTTTACTCGGAGTTTAACATCGACGATGATGAAACTTTGAAGGATTTTCTGAGGACTCCGGATGAATACCGGGAATTTCTTGTAATCAAAATGTTAGATATGTACGTCAAGGTTGAAGACGTTCCCAATAATGAGGTTGCCCGTAGTAGGTATAACCCCCAGTCATCGGGTGGTTATTCTGGAGCAGTTTTTGCCGGACAGGTTTCGGATGAAAGATTTTGCCTTGATTTAAACTTATCACCGCCGGCGAATGAGCAGCGAGGAAATAATTTCTCTCCTGCTTTACATAATTCACAAGACGAGTGATATACTTCAATTTTCTTTTGTGTTATAATACATTTTTGTTGTATTGAATTTGTATTAACGCTCATATCTTCCACGGGGGGTACCAGATGGTATACTTCAATTTTCTTTTGTGTTATTATACATTTTTGTTGTATTGAATTTGTATTAACGCTCATATCTTCCACGGGGGGTACCGACCGGATATGAATTTTACAAGTTATGAACCTACGCATAGTTGGAATATGCCTAGTTTTGGTGTGTCGGATCATGGTGGTCCATCTGGGAGTCATACCAACATGAAAATGTCCATCATGGAATTTCATCACATTACGACTTGTAAGTGAACTGATATAGCTATATGGAAAGTATTTATTAATTTCAGTAGCTTATTATTTTGGTTGTTGTGCAGTGAAAACGAGCAAGTTGAACCACCTATCCTCACTCAATTTCCCGAAGACGACGTATTAAATCGGGGTCTGGCAGATGCACAGATTGAGGAAGAAAACAGTGATTACGACAACAATGCCGAGGAATCCAGAGACGAGACACCCTTCCCTCGTGAGGATGGTGATGAGGAGGATGAGAATGAAGGACTTGATTTTATGAGAGAGTATGCTTCACCACCCCCTAGACGAAGAGTGTACGAGTCCCAAGTGCCATTTTATTCAAGGGAGATTCCTTACCTTGATAACTTGCCAAGCATTCCGGATATGGAAGCTCTCGTAAGGGATTTTGATGAAATCCGGACAGCAATGTGGGATGAGTCTAGACCGACGGTGCTGGGCAAAGGGCATGTTTTTTCCTGATAAAGCGCGCGTAAACATGGCTTGTAAAATGCACAATGTAAAAGAGTGTTGTGAGATGATGGTATGGGAGTCAAGTCCCGTTGTATACAAGGCTGCTTGCCGCAGGTGGTTTTGGCCATGTCATTGGATGTTGTGTGCGAGCAAGAAGTAGACAGGTCTGTGAAAAGTGGGTAAATACATTTCCACCCACACATGTGAAATGGACACATTCAACGGGAATCACTTCAACTTGGATATTGACATGATTTATCTTGTCCTTATTCCACACCTCGAAGCGTCCATAAGATATAAAATCAAAGAGTGCATTACATCAATCCACCAGGAATATGGCCATACCATTACCAAAAGAAAGGCATATCTCGGGCACAAACGAGCGTTTGAAATTGTCTATGGTAACTGGGATAAGTAATTTGCAGCTCTACCGAGGTACATGGCCGCACTGCAGCACTTTAACCCCAGGACGGTTGTTGAATGGAAGATTGAGCGGAGTCCGGGAAAACCAGAATATATATTCAATTATGTGTTCTGGGCGTTTAAATCAGTGATTGATGGTTTTTCGCATTGTCGGCCCGTAATATCCATAGACGACACTCATGTCTATGGAAAGTAAGATATCAAGCTGTTGATAGCCGTGGAAGTAGATGCTAATGGACAGATATTTCCTCTAGCTTTTTTTGTTTGTGCCAATGAAAGCCAAGAGACGCTGACTCTATTTTTGAACCACTTGAAAGAGCACGTTGTCAAACAACGTTCCGGTATTTGTTTAATATCTGATCGACACGGTGGTATCCTAAGTTCTGTGGAGAACTTGCCTGCATGGCAAGAACCTTATGCCTACCACCGTTACTCTGCGAGGCACTTTAAGGCCAATTTTTAGAAGGCATATCCCAACAATGATCTGCATGATTTGATGTGGATGGCAACAACAGACCACCAATAACATAAATTCCGGAGGCACATGGAATCTATCAGGCAAGAAGACGAGGCAGCCTACCATTGGTTACTGCGACATCACCCTAAAAAGTGGACTTTGCATGCGGACGGTGGCAGACGATGGGGAATTCTGACTACAAACGTGTCAGAGTCTTTCGACTGGTTATTGAAGTTGGAAAGAGGATTGCCTGTCACAGCCATGGTGCGGATGTCGTTCAAGAAGATGACAGAGAGGTTTGTTGAAAGGTGTGCAGCTGCAACGTCATTGATGGAAAGGGGTGTTTAATTTATGGCAGTGTCGATGAAGAGATTTGAGAAATACAGGCAGCGAGCACACTGGCATTCATTTTTGTAGTATGATAATGAAAGAAATGTTTTTGAAGTTTGCACCGCTATCCATCAAAATCGGGGGGAATAATGTACATACTGTAAATGAATCTACAAGGTTATGCTCTTGTGGGAAATGGTCCATCTACCACATGCCTTGCTCATATGCCAGCAAGTGCTTTCAAATTTTTTTTTAGGTATAACCAACTATGTTTATCAACAATATAGTGTTGCCAAGTACCTAAACACCTATAGTGAACAGTTGCAACCAGTGGGTGCTGAGCATTATTGACCGCCGGAACCATTTAAAATGGTGTGTAGCAAGTCCTATTTGCGTCGAATACAGGTGCAAAAGAAAAGGCGTATACGGAACCAAATAGATGTTAGTGACACAGTTTATGCGTGCAAATGTGGTATATGCTCGCAAACAGGACACGACCGTCAAAAATGTCCTTCGGCTGGTTTGGGTGGCAATAGTAATCAACTCGTGGTGGGTGTTCTTCTAGTGTGCCCAACTATCAATGAGTTTATGTTGTAATAATTAGTTATTTTGTTTATGTTGCAAGATTTATAAAATAAAATTATGCTTGTTAATTATGATTTGAACAACCTCCATTTCAGTTTTTAAATGATAATTAACAACATTTAAATTTCATAACACAATATTTCAAGATAAAAAAGCACAACAACCATAACATGCAAAGTATAGTGCGGTTAAATACTACGTTATGTGTGTTGTCTTATCGAACTGAATTAGATGTCCAACTGACAAAAAGTTATTTCGTACCCGACAAAATCTTTAACACGCAAAGCATAGCGCAGTTATATACTACGTTATGTGTATATATAGCGCGGTTAAATACTATGTTATGTGTGTTGCCTTGCCTATAAATAACAGGCTCATTCTAGTTATTTTCTGCGCTCAACAATAACTAATAGCAAATCTTTCAAGAAAATCAAGGTTTTTTTTAACGCTGTCACAAATGGCTGAACGTCCTTATGTACCAAGGTGCGAGTGCGGCAAAAAATGCATGATCGGTAGTTGTTGGGATAATGGTGAAGTTGGATACCGCTACTGACACTGTATGAACAAGTTTTATAACGTTCCCGGAGAACCTATTTGCAATTTAGAGGTATGGGTTTGAACTCTATTATCAGGAATGCTACAAAGAATCATTGCAGTATCTTAATAATTTGTGTTTAAAACACTAGGAACGTGAAAAACAACATAAACGGGAACTTGCGGAGGTGAAAGCGAAACTGAAAGAGGTGGAAGAAGAAAAAAATAGGCTGGAAGAACAAATTAAGTGGTTGGAGCAGAGAATAATGGGCGGCAGGGACTAAACATTGACATGTATGTGTTTAGTGTACTATATTTTTATGTTTTCAACTATCATTTATTTTCATTAGTTGTACTGAACTTTAATTTCGTTAGTTGTACTTAACTTTATTTTCATTAGTTGTAGTGGAAGTTAAGTTTTATTGTTTGTGTTTGTGTTGTAATATGAAACTAAATAATGAACAGGGAAATAAAAAAGTAATGCGCATATTATATAAAAATTGTTGTTATTATTTACATCAAATACAAAAAAAAAAAGAAAGAAAATCAATGTGTCCCGCATCCGGTGTGCCTTAACGCAGCCGCTGGCTTGAGGCGCATCCCATCCTGCACGGGTACTCTATCGGGATCGTCATCATCAAGTCGCCTCCTTATAGCCGGATGCACCGCAGGATGATCATCAGTGGTGCTGGCAGGATCGGTAGAAGGGGTCATCGGTCTAGTAGAAACCTACATAAGAATAGAAAGCTTAGTATAGGAAAGTATATAATAAGTCACAACAATTTAAATTGTCTTACCATGATCTCGTCGGGCTCCTGAATGTAATCATATGTCGCAGCCATGTCAGCATCGCACGAAGCCTTAAAAAGGAAATTAATAAAGCTATGGAATATAAATGAGAAGAATAAAAACAAATTTAAATTCAATACTAAGAAAACCATACCTGCGGTTGTGATGATGAACCATAACTCAGCCGGCACCCACTATGCAAAACTCGGATCGGCCGATCCTCAGCAGCGGTAGATGGGCCTGGGTAGTATGTACCCCAATCCACTCCAGCAAGGTCCGTGCCTGTGATCAATAATGGACCTGACGGGGTCACCTACGAAGTCCCTGAAGTGAGATGCATCCCAAGGTTGTATGGTGGCATGTCCGTCTCATGTAGGCCACCCGGCAGATCAGCAGCAACATCATCAACAGGGGCCTCAACGCCCCCTTGCTTGCCACTACCTCGTCCGTCACCCCCACCTCGTCCGGAACCCCCACCTCGTCGGGCACCACCGCCTCGTCGGCCACCACCACCTCGTGCGACACCCCTGCCTTGCTCATACTGCCCCAAATCCACATAATCAGGCTCGTGTCCCAGGAGCTGATCCTCTCGGGCTCACTGCAGTGTCCGGGCAGCCACCTCTACCAATCGTCGGCCGTAATCCTGCAAGGCGGCCGCAGGATTGACGACATGCTCCTGCATCTGCAGTCCCATTATATAGACTATATGTAGTCCAATAGCCTGCACAACGTATAAAATACAAACTACATATATTGCACTAAGTTACAGTTATATAATTATAATAACAGAAAACATACCAGGGCCTCGTGCCGCCTGGCGTATGGAACGTACCGAACGCCAGCCTGATGAATGGGATTCCCGATAAAAAGTCGGGTAACGTGGCGGTACCAGGACATATACATCTGAATAGTCTCCGCCTGGATTTGTGTAGGTGGGGGCGGAATCGTGTGATCTCGTTGGTCCAAAGTATGGACCTGCGCCGCTACCCATGCTATAAATGCGTCATCCTCCCTGGAACGATCATACCTCTAATAATGTGTAGGCTCCCATGTAGGACCCCTCGGTATATACTGCGGACGGCCAAACTGGCGAAGTACCCGCTCCGTGGCATGATGCTCCACAATATCGAGGCATATCAGCGGGGCGGAAGTGCTCCAAATCAGTCGGCCGGCCGAGCAATAATCTGGCAGGCGACCTATCAGATCGTCGCGGTATGGCGTCCAGATGAACTATTAATAAGAACACAAAACGTGAGTATGCGCAAAACTAAGTTAATCTATACCAGTTAAGTTTAGGTACATATTTACCTGTGCTCCCTCCAGCAGATCCAACACATCCCTACAGAGGGGGAGATTATGATGAGCATCATACTCTCTTGCAATTCTACAACGGAGAACCCACCTCCTAGCTAAAGGGAGAAACAGAGGTGGTACATTAGGAGGTAATTGTTGTAGAGGTGGCTGAAACTGCAGGAACCGCTCCCAGGCCCAAACCTAACATACAAAGTTGACGTAAGGTTTAAGATAAATTCTAACTAGGTAGAATTGGAACTAATGAACAGATTATTCGAATATGTTGTCACCTGTAGAAGCGACAGAAAACAAAAGTCACTCTAGGTGCCCATGCTCGCCCGCCACATCTGCATGTAGGCGAGAACATCAGCACCCCAACTGTAAAAGGGTAACTCATTTAGCAGCTGAATATGATGAAGAAATCGCAGGCTGACTAGGTTCCCCGAAGTGTTCGGGAACAAGATCCCCCTAAATAAAAGAAGCAACAGCAACCTCGTATACCGGGTAATATGTAGCTCGTCTGTATCGTCGGTGATGTTAGGGTGGAGTATCTCCAGGTGCTGTCTAATAGCGGTTAAACTCATCCGACTGGCCCCCGATGATGCAGCCTCGTCCTGTGGCCTGAAACCCGTGAGCTGCTGTAGCATGTCCAAATACTACGCATGCACCATATATCTCATAGCAAAAGGCATTGCAATGGCCATGCCATCAACGGGCAGGCCATATAGAACATCCAAGTCCTGCAGTGTGATGGTGGCCTCGCCAATGGGATGGTGGAAAGTGTGCATCTCCGGTCGCCACCGCTCAATCAACGCTGTGATCAAAGCCCAGTCGAGCTGCAGCCACCCGATCTGAAAAATCCTATAGAATCCCGTATCCTGCAGACGCTGGACTACACGATGATAGAGATCTATGTCCCTCAAAAAATCCCACAGGTCGTCCACTCTCCTAGCACGGAGAGTCTGGGACAGTAACTCTCCCTCCCATACGTGGTCGGACCTATGATCGCCCTGTAGCACTAATAGCTCAGCGGAGTAATGGCCGGGATGTATAGGCGGCACGCCCATGTCGTCAACTGTAAATTAAACAACATTAATTGTATGTTTAATCTGTAAGTTAATAATTAATTTTTTGAGTTATACAATATTTAATTGGACAATATATATATATATCTATTGGGTTCCATGCTCGATATTTGTGGCCTAGTAGCACCAAGCTATCCTGATTTCAATATTTTTATAATTTCGTGTGTTTGTTTTATAAATTAAATTATTAATTTTTAATTATTTTATTGGACAGAGTATATATACCTATGGGTTCCAGGCTCGATATTTGAGGCCTAGTAGCGCCAAACTATCATTAATAATTATGTGTGTCAAATTCAATATTTTTATAATTTCATATGTTTGTTTTATAAATTAAATTATTAATTTTTAATTATTTGATTGGACAGAGTATATACCTATGGGATCACGCTAGATATTTGAGGCCCAGTAGCACCAAACTATCATGAATAATTATGTGTGTCAATTTCAATATTTTTATAATTTCGTGTGTTTGTTTTATAAATTAAATTATTAATTTTTAATTATTTGATTGGACAGAAGATATACCTATGGGTTCCAGGCTCGATATTTGAGGCCTAGTAGCACCAACTATCATGAATAATTATGTGTGTCAAATTCAATATTTTTATAATTTTGTGTGTTTGTTTTATAAATTAAATTATTAAGTTTTAATTATTTAACTGTACAAAGTATATACCAATGGGTTACAAGCTCGATATTTGAGGTCCAGTAGCACCAAACTATCATGAATAATTATGTGTGTCAAATTCAATATTTTATAATTTCGTGTGTTTGTTTTATACGTTAAATTATTAATTTTTAATTATTTTGTTGTACAAAGTATATACCTATGGGTGCAGGGCTCGATATTTGAGGCCCAGTAGCACCAAACTATCATGAATAATTATGTGTGTCAAATTCAATATTTTTATAATTTTGTGTGTTTGTTTTATAATTTAAAATTTTAATTATTTAATTGTACAAAGTTTGTATTTCATCTACCAGTATAAGAGATACTTAAACTACAGGGATTCTACGCTAAAATACCCTACACTTTACTACGCTAAAAGACTCTACATTTTACTACGCTAAAATGTTCTACATTTTACTATGCTAATAAATAATCTAAACTAAATATAAACAACAAATACATTTTAATCACATAACATTCACAAAAATACATATAAAACAATAAAAGATATTAATTAATATTTTTATTAACAGAAAAATTATTTCTTAATTTTACTTTTTTTAAAACACTAATATGTAAGTCCGGATAAATATAACATACTAGTTTCCCAAATAAAACACAAAACGACATGGAAACAAATTCAAGTCTACTGATATGCATTATTATATATGTTTCGACATAAAATAAATCGAAATACCTGCATTTATGATTTTTGGAAAATGAATTAGTTGAAAATTTGAGTCTGAAACAATGAAACCATAATAACACGATCCTTGCTACGATGTGGGACCTATGTTCTTGGCGTTTTGTGTGACGGGTGGGGCCCACAAGATTTTTTTTTAAGAAGAAAGGGGTGGGGGTACCGTGGTGTTGGGAGAAATAAAAAAATGAGGGTTGAGGAGTGTTCTGATCGTAGGGAAGAAGAAGAGTTAAACAAAAAGGTATATCGTTGTATTTTCATGCGCTATACCTGACAGTCAAATTGTCAGTGCATAACGCGTTAAATGTGGGCGCTATATATGTATAGCGCGGTAATATACCGCGCTATATATTAAACGTATAAAACTCCGTTAATGTATAGCGCAGTAAATTACCCCGTTTTATATAAAAATGTAGTTTTTTTCCTCACATATTAATGTCACTTTTGTCCGGAACACAATAATTGGATCCTAGACACAACATTCTCTCTACTAGACTCCCGCTTAGGGCAAGGATGTCCGTCCCTAGACACAACATTCTCTCTACTAGACTCCCGCTTGGGGCAAGGATGTCCGTCCCTAGACACAATATTCTCTCTACTAATGATATGAAGGTCAAACAGGAGACGCACCTGGAAGATCACTCACTTCAGATTCTTTAGTTTTGAGAACTCCATGGGTTTTATTCACAGACATTAATCAAGACTCACTGATTTTCCTTTATATATTCTTTTCCCTCAGTCTCCTAATAATACTTGGGCCGACAGTCAAAAGTGCTGGGCAAGAGATAAAAATGCGTGCTGTCACGTCGCTAGACAAATTAAAGAAAAGCACGTCGGGTTGTGACTTCCCACTGTCGGTTGATCCTTCCTTTTATTCAATTGTTTAACTTAAAATAAGTCTCCTTTTAAATCCAAGACTCTTTCTGTTAGCACTCTACTATAGTCTACTTGTCTCTTTCTCGCTTCCTAACACCAAAAATGACCCCCTACCAAGTGAATAAAATAAGTTATTTATTACCCCATTTCTCTTCCATATAACACCATTTCAATCATTCATCAAAATCATTATTCTCTTTCTAGCTATCTTGACATTATTCAGATGAGGACATTGTGCCCCAACTTGGATAGAGAAGATGGACTGGAAACAGTGCTCGAAGTCCCCATCCCAGAAGAAATGTTTGCTTCCAACAAGCACAGGGCACGGCAGAGCAAGAATTCTGGGGTCAAATCTCACATGGACAAGTCTGCTGCTTCCGTTTTTGGTAGCCGAAATGCTGAGATTCAACTCTTGCTTGGCGTTGTTGGAGCTCCGTTGATCCCTCATCCTATCCGTTGCGATCACTGTCTCAACACAAAAATCAACGATCATCCCATAGTAAGTTTGAGTATTGTGGCAGCATTTTCCTAAAGCTTAAACCATTAGGGGTCCTTTGGTTGCTAGTTTGAGTTATGCAGCAATTAATAAAGTAGGGATTAGTTATACAGGATTTAGCTATGTAGGAATTAATTATACATGTTATTTATGAAGGGGATATGTCATCTAATGTAGGGATTATTTTTTGTTCAATATTTACTTTATTTTAATTATACAGTGTGTAATTTAGAATTAATATGATGTTTTTTTCGGTCTTTTTGATTATTTAATTCATGTATTACTAATACATATATTAGTTGTTTCACATTCTAGCTTGCATAACTAATACATAGATTTGTTGGTTAACTTATCCATGTATTACTTATATCCTTAATAGAAAAAGCAACCAAAAATAACATTAGTTTGCTGACTTTTGTACAAAGTAACTAAAGGCTACCAAATATATATGGTATTAGTTATATTACTTCTAATGCATGAATAATTTACCTTGTAATCAGCCACCAAACGATCCCTTAGTGCTCTCTAACCACTGGATTCTTTTAACAAGAGGGAGATTAGAACATAAGACCGACCTCTATCATATTAGATTGTATGACCATATCATCTAAGACATAACACATTTTTTATTTATTTAATTAGTATCTTTTTAACATGTTCAGGAAGCTTCAGTGGCGAAATATATAGTACAACAGTACATAGCAGCAGCAGGAGGAGAACATGCTCTAAATTCCATTGATAGTATGTATGCAATGGGGAAAATAAAGATGGTGGCGTCTGAGTTTATTGCTGGAGATGGAATGGGATTGAACAAGGGTAATGTGATGAAAATTAAGAGTGTGAAAAATGGGCCTGGTGAAATGGGAGGATTTGTGTTGTGGCAAAAGAGACCTGACCTGTGGAGTATAGAGCTGGTGGTTTCAGGGTGTAAAATTAGTGCAGGAAGTGATGGTAAAGTAGCTTGGAGGCAAACTCCATGGCATAATTCCCATGCATCTCGTGGTCCTGCCAGGCCTCTTCGTCGTTCCTTACAGGTACTTAATTTCAAATCAATGGGTTCGATTGAATTTAATACTTCCACTATGAAACCTTTTCCTGAAAATTTTAACAGCTTTCAAAGTAATATATCCTAAATTTATCAAATAGAAACCACTTCACTCCTCTCACTCAATACTTGAATAATGGTCAATTTTCCTTTTATTAGTCATGATCTAAAACAAGCTAAGTGAACAGACACACAATTTCTCCACAAAATGAAAATGTATCCTTTTTCTGAAGTCGGTTTTTTTCTTTTTGCCTTCCTCATGATGACTGGGAAGGCCAAGATTCTTTGACTGTTCCAACTGACAACTATGTAGTATGTTCTTTTACTTTGTGTGGGTCCTCATGTCTAATTGATCTATCTAACTGGAGCTAGGGTTTTGGGAAGTGTGAAATCAATAATCAAGAAAATCTAAATTCTCTTTGATGTTCTTTTTGACTTTACTTTACTTTGGAGGTATAGGACCTACTTATAAAGCTTATTTCCTTGGTCATTGGCAGCTTTAGTTTTTATCTTTTTCTTTATTTCTGCCATGCGGACCTGAGTTGTCCTTCCACCAAATCAATGATTGATTTTATGACTACTCAAATTGGCATCTATTCTGAATGTGTAAGAATCTTAGCCTCAACCTCTATGATCAGCTATCAATACTCTGTTGTGAATGCCCACAAATCTTAGCCTTAATTTTGATTAAAAAGTGTAGTAATGAGATTTACATTATGTTTGGTTTTCCTTTTTCTCGAGTGTATTTTATAAAGCTAGATCATATAACCCATCAAAATGGTCAGTAGGGCAAGCTTGAATAATGTCTAATAATCCCTTGGTTTCATTTTATATGAGACTTTTGTTTTTAGTCTATTCAAAAAAATAAATATCTTTATACACTTGAAAACTTTTAACTTTTAACTTTAGATATCCACTTAATAAAATACTTTATAGCCATATAAATATCTACTATATCAAATTATGTCCTTTTTTTTATAAATTTCTTGCATAAAATACCGTCATATAAAATAAAACTAGAAGAAGTAATGAATTAGAAGCCAATATATATATATATATATATATATATTCTGAAGATGGTAAATTCCTGAACTAAAAATCCCCAGGAAAAATTATAGATAAGAAATGTGGAAGGAGTAAAAGTTTGCTTTTGTAGAACTAACTGGCTAAAATTGATGACGTTAACAGGGTCTTGATCCCAAATCCGTTGCGAATTTATTCTCCAATTCCATTTGTGTTGGAGAGAAGACGGTGAATATAGAAGACTGTTTTGTACTAAAGCTTGAAACAGAGCCCTCAACTCTGAAAGCAAGAAGCAGCAGCAACGTTGAAGTAATGAGGCACACTGTTTGGGGTTACTTCAGCCAACGAACAGGGCTCTTACTACAGCTTGAAGACACTCATCTTCTTAGAATCAAAGCCCCAGGAAATGATGTCTTTTGGGAAACAACAATGGAGTCTTTAATACTCGATTATCGAACACTCGACGGTGTTAATATTGCACACGGTGGAAGAACATGTGTTTCTTTATTTAGGTTTGGTGAGAACTCAGAAGGACACACTAGGACAAGAATGGAAGAGGTTTGGACCATTGAAGAAGTCGATTTTAACATAAAGGGACTATCTGTGGATTGTTTCTTACCACCTAGTGACTTGAAAAAGGAAGATGAAGTGAGTCATGATGTGAACAACAACTCAAGGTTGGGGTTCAAGGCTCGTACTAATAATGCTAAACTAAGAACTGCTAGGAAAGGTGCGTCTAAAATCATGTCTATTCACGAAGAAGATCTTGAAGACTACGAAGCAGATGAAGAATCTTGAAGTTCAATTCCAAGCTTATTTAGTATTCCATCTGTGGTCATTTTTTGTACATACAGCACCACAGGATATGTTATAGGATTTGACTTGTATTACTCTTAACAGTGTAAAGAAATTTCTAGTGACTCAACTGGAAGGTTGTTTTTAGTAAGGTCAAATAATTAGCTAAGATGGGACTTTATACATCTGCCGCGAAATTCCTTTCAGCATCTCCGTTTTATAGCAGTATTTCTTGGAGAAGAAATCCTATTAAAGCTTTATCCAAATTTCCTAGAACAAACTGTAATGGATCCAATATTCACAACCAAATATTGACAACAATGGAATTACACAGAAAAGTAATATTATCAAAGAATAATAACAGAATGATAGGGAATGGGAGCGACATAAAGAATCAGACAAGGGAGAGAGAGACTAGGAGAGAGGAAATTCCAAATAACAATTCCCATAACCTCGCTGCCAATGCCACTCCCTTTTAATCGGTTCCTAATTGAACCTCTTGGGCCTGGATCCTAAATTAACCTTTTTGAAGGCCTTCTAGTGCTCTCCATCTTTTCGGCCTAATAGTTACTTGTGTGACATCCATGCTGGTATAGTGGGGCTGGTTCATAACATTACATAGGTCCTTAATAAAAGCCTTGTACTCCAGTGTAACGATCCGATCAGTTGTTTTGAGCATTTACATTTCGCTCGGTTGTTTGAGGGCATGAGTAGTTTCGTATGATGTATTATGACTTATGTGGATTGTCTGTTTTGTTTTTCAGGTTATTCGGAACTGATTTAGAAGAGTGACTCTCAGTTAGAAACTTAAAATTTGAATGGTTTGACCAAGTTTTACTTTTTAGTATTTGACCTCGGATTGGATTTCTGATGGTTCCGTTAGCTCTGGTGGGTGATTTTGGACTTTGAAGCGTGTCCGGACAGTGATTTGGAGGTCTAGTGGAATTTGACTTGAAATGGCGAACGTTGGAATTTTGAAAAGTTTGACCGGGAGTAGACTTTTTGATATCGGGGTCGGATTCCGATTCCGGAAGTTGAAGCAGGTCCGTAATGTCAAATGTGACTTGTGTGCAAAATTTGAGGTCAATCGGGCGTGATTTGATAGGTTTCGGCATCGGTTGTGGAAGTTAGAAGTTTCAAGTTCATTGATTTCGTATTGAGGTGTGATTCGTCGTTTCGATATTGTTATGTGTGTTTTGAGGCCTCGAGTAGGTCCGTGTGATGTTATCAGACTTATTGGTATGTTTGGATGTGGTCCCGAGGGGCTCGGGCGAGTTTCAAATCATTTTCGTTTCATAGTGCATTGCTGAAGGCTGCTGGTTCTGATGTTTCCGCATATGCGGAAGAATGCACGCATATGCGAGTCTGTAGATGCAGACAGTTGATCGCAGAAGCGAAGTTTGGGCTGGTGAACTGGAGTCACAGGTGCGAAGATTCTCCCGCACCTGCGTTGTCATAGAAGCGGGATGTTAGGCGTAGAAGTGAATGTTGCGCAGGTGCGATGGGCTTTCTTGCACCTGCAGTTGCGTAGATGTGTGGTGCGGATTGCAGAAGCGGAGGCCCAGTTTTAGTGTTTTACCGCAGAAGCAAAATTTGGGTTGCTTCTGCGACACAGCAGATGCGGTTAAGTGTCTGCAAATGCGGAATTTCTGGGCAGACTGTTATAAGTTCGAGTGTTGGTCATTTTTATCACATATTGAGCTATGGACTTCGGAATGGAACAATTTTTGGAGCAAATTTCATCATAAGGATTGGGGTAAGTGTTTTCAACTCGATTTTAATTATATTCCATGAATCTATCTTCGATTTTAGTTTTTGGTTGATGAGTTTTAAAGAGGAAATTGAGGGTTTTGGCCTAAAGTTTCATAATATGAATTTTTGAATTTTGCACACCGATTTGGAGTTGGATTTGAGTGAAACTACTATGGTTGGATTCGTAATTGAATAGGTTGTCGGATTTCGTGAGTTTTGTCGGATTTCAAGGTGTGGGCCCAGGTGTGATTTTTGGATGGATTTGGGATTTGATGTAGAATTCGATCTTTATCATTTGTAATTGTTTCCTTGGGCGTTATCTGATGTATTTGAGTTGCTTTTGGCTAGTTTTGAGCCGTTCGGAGGTCGCTTCGTGCGTGATGGCATTCTTGGAGGATCTCTTGGCTTGCCCGGCGTCGGATTTGGCTTTTTTAAGATACGTAAATCTTCTAAACTTAATGCTGAGGGTATGAAACCCCAAATTATGTGTTAAGTGATTGGTGTTGAGGTGACGCACATGATAGGTGACGGGCGTATGGACGTGCACCCTGTGAGTTGTGACTCTTTTGTTTCCAGGGCACTGTTTAGTGGCCCACTTTGTTGATATTTGTGTTTTTCACCATGTGATAACGTAATTGAGTTGTACATCATGCTAGATATCATGTTTAGGCCTTATGATGATATTGTTAGGACCCCTAGCAGTCATTTCTTGCTGTCATATCATTGATTTCATTGATATTCTGTACTCAGTCACATTCATGCATTCATATCATATCTCAGTCTCAGTTGTTACTTATTGATACATCATATCATTATTCCGGGTAAGTTTTCATGACATTGTGAGCCCGTGGGTGAGACTGGAGAGATTGATGACTGAGTGAGGCCGAGAGCCTGATTATGAGTGACAGTTATGGGATCGGGCTGCACGCCGCAACATGTTTTATTGATTATGTCACGATTGGCTTGTTATAATGCTTGGGCTGAAGGAGCCCCTCCGGAGTCTGCACACCCCCAGTGAGCGCGGTTGATTATATTCAGGGATGAATCTTCCCTTGGTATGGAGATGGATCTTCTCCATGAGGCTGGATTGTCCTGTTTCCTCGGTACTGGAGACTGATGGTCAGTGATGTATATATTCCGGGATGGATCTTCCCTGGGCCGTACGAGCCATATACTATACCGAGTGGTTGAGCATTTATATATATACCTGGAGATGGATCTTCTCCATGGAGCCGGAATGGCCTTTCCTTGGTATTGGGTGACTTATAGTCAGCGTTGTATATGTTCCGAGATGGATTTTCCTGGGACGTATGGGCCATATACAGTACCGAGTGGTTGGGCATGATGAGTGAAAAGTGTGATACAATGAGGTTGAGTACTCTAAGAGTGTGAGTACATGTTTCATCTCAGAGATACATAACATTGACATGCATAGAGACATATTTTCCTCATGATGTACTGTATCACATCATTCATGACTTTTTTACAAACATTGATATGTGATCGTAGAATGGTATTTCACACTTATTATTCGGAAAGGAAATGAAACATTCTTATTGTGGAAATGACTTTTCAGGAAAATTACAGTTTTCAAACCATCTCATAATCTTTCGACGATTTCGACAAAGGATTTGGAATTTTACTGAAAATCATGAAAACTGGAACTATTTTCGAAAAACTGTGTAAAAGCTGAACATTTTTATCTCTGAGATTATTTCCTTGTTATATGCCGTACGTTGTATGAACTGCTGTTGGTTAATTGTGTTGGACCCGTCTTATGTTCCAGCTCGTCACTGCTAGGGGTGTGCATTCGAATCGGTTTATCGATAAATCGAATCGATTATTTGTTATCGATTTATTGATATCGATTTATCGATTTCGATTTTGATTTGGAAAATTTTCTTATCGAGTTATCGATTTCGATTTCGATTTTGTCCACTTCGCTTATCGATTTATCGATAAATCGATAAGAATTTTTTTTTTTTTTTTCAATATTTTTTTTTTTTTTTTTTTTTTTTTTTTTTTTTTTTTTTTTTCCTCTTCTTAAAAAAAAAAAAATAATATATTTTTTTTTTTTTTTTTTTTTTTTTTTTTTTTTACCCGTGGTTTTCTTTACCCTAACTTATTATTTCCATTTTTCTCTACCCTTATTATTTTCTAATTTTTCCTATCCTATTATTTTCTTTCCTCTTCACGACTTCACGCTGCTTCTGCCTCAAGATTTTCCCCTACGGCCCTACCCTCCTGCCCCTTTAGAGCTGAACTGCTGAAACCTTAAATTTTCTTCACTCAAAATTCCTCCTTTCTCGGTTTCTTCCACAGATCTGATAATTCTCTATCTCCAAATGGGTTCTCTCAGTAAGTTGATTGTAATTTGGTAGAAGTTCTTTTGGTCAGTTAGGTAAGGAGCTGAAGAATAATTAGTCTGCCTGAATTAAATCAATTAATCGTAGTATCATTTGGTATGATATAATAATGATTAGCCGTCTATCTCTATTAGCTATCCACTATTTATACATGTTTTACACATTGTATACATATATTAAGTAAGGGTACTAAACATGACAACATCGCTTAGAGCTAGCAAATTTTCTTATTGGTGGAATCCCGTAAATTTTCTTATTGGTGTAATCGATAACCGAATCGATAAGCCCCAAAAATCGATAAACCGAAATCGAAAAAATCGAAACCTTATTGAAACGATAACGATAAGCATATGTACAAATCGATAATCGATAAGTAATTATCGATAAGGGTCAAAATCGAATCGATAAATCGAATGCACACCCCTAGTCACTGCTTTCAACCTGAGGTTAGGTTTGTTACTTTTTGAGTACATAGGGTCAGTTGTACTCATACTACACTTCCTGCACTGTCGTGCAGATCCCGAATGACGATGTTGCTGTGTTCGATGGTTGCTAGAGTTGAAGGCGCACCTGCATTCCTGCTATAGCTGCCTCTTGTTTATGGTAGTCGTAGATTATAAAATTTTGCTTATGTACTTTTCAAACAGAAGATACATTTCCTTCATATCAGCTTTGTAAACTTTAGCAGCTCATGATTTGCACTACCAGTCCTTGGGAAATGTAATAGATCAAGATAATTTAGTTTGTTTACTTGACTTATTAGAAATATTGAAATTTGATAGTTATTAATTAGTTGGCTTACCTAAAATGTTAGGTTAGGTATCATCACGACTAGTGAATTTTGGATCGTGACATCAAGGTTCAAGTAAAGCAACATTAATGAGGAGAGAGGACTGGTGCTGCTTTTACTGCTTGAAGAGGAGGCGTTATGACTCCACATAATTCTTTTTGAGCTTTGCCAAGCATAGAGCACCCTGTTAGTTACACCTGAAGACTATTGAGCCCAACCAGTCAATGATAGCAGCAATCAGGCAGTAGAAAAACCAAAGTGAAATCCCAACTTATCATTATACCAAGCCACAAGTAATAAGAAATCCACATTTGCAATGAACAGCGACATATGGATCCAAACATATAGCTGAATCTCAAGAAACTTAAGTATAGGAAGAATCTGGTAAACTAGTGATTGAAATATTACCGCAACATTGAAATTTACTTTCACCAACTCAGCCTTTCCTTTACGTGCTATTGAACGTTCCTTCACCTGATGAACTTTCAGCAGTAAGTATTTGTGTATATATAATCATTTCAGATGACTCTACGGCAGAGATATGTCTTTCACCTGCAACATGCAAACCCCACCAATCATTCCTATTCTGAGGGCAAAAAAGAGAAGGTATCAACTCACGTGTTTGTTCGTTTGAGAAAGAAAATACAATATTTTGGTAATACCAAGAGCTGTAGCAAACGAAAAATATGAAGAATTTCTTATAGCACAATACACTGTCTCATTCCGATAACAAGTAATTAAAATTGTAGAATATTGCATCTTCGTTACAACAACTGTATTTTTCTGAATAAACAAGCCTTTCAACATTCAGTAGGTCAAGAATCCTCTTCGGGTTAGCTTTTTGATGCCCAACTTAGTAGGTGATGCAACAAACTTCCTGTGAAGTTCCATGGACCAAACAACATGAGCTTCCTTTTGAGTGTTCATGTATAGAAAAATACTAATCTCAAAGATTCTCTTATATCTCAAAATACTAATGTCGTACCACCATGGGTCATGTTGAACAGAGTTGCACCAGAATCAAAAGGGAATTAGCTGATTCCATAAGATTCATTTAGTTGCCTAGAAGCAAGGATACAATGTGATTTTCCAGAAGCCTTAGCCTCATCCTGGAGCTTCAAGGTGAGAGGAATATCATATATACAATAATTTGCAACTTCTATGTCATTGTATTTCCTAGTAAAGTAAATGAGAGCAAACTTATGGTTGTCCATTTCCTCAGCTTTATTCTGTTGGGGTATTTTAATGAGCATCTTGTCCCTCACTAGTTGCCCATATATCCTCGAAATCATATCCATCACAAGGCTAAGAGTTCCAACATTAATAGCATAATTATCATAAAGACCACCAATAATAATGTTTTTGAGAGCATTTTTTCCCACAGTTTGTTATCACCCATTGGTATGCATCAACAGTACTATGCAACTGAAGTTTTAAGGGTATATTGCAAGAATTGCAACAAGGTTGACATTATGAACATATCAGGATCCAAATCGCTCGAAGCATAATAGAATACACTATTTCTTGTAACTCTAAGGAATGTGGTAAGCAAACTAGAGCCAGGATAAAATAGAACCTCCAATCCGAATGATCAGGTGGAAATTGATGCAAGAATAAGATAAGTTTAGCATGATCCAGTCCACTTAAGTAATCAAATGTTCCACTGCCGAGAAGTTGATCGAGTAATCAAATGTGCCACTGCCGAGAAGTCGATCGCGACAGCAAGCAGAAATCACACAATGTAGTGATAGTTGATTATCAAACCTGGAATGGTCATTGTGATAACGTATAACGGTGGAAATTGTTTGAATCATTCTGTCAAACACCTGAGAGACCGATCATGATATACAAAGAAAATATCCTCATCTTCTTCGCACTCCAGGTATGATTCTAGACTCATTCGAGAACGAACGTTTATTTAAGAGGGGGAGAAGTAACGATCTGGCTGGCCGTTTTGTGTTCTTGAGCCTCGTTCTAAATTTGATGCTTATTGTATGCTCATTTGATATTTTGTGACTTGCGAGGATGTTGGTTTGATTTCGGGAAGGTTTGAGAGTAATTTGGATCACTTAATCTTATTTTGGAAAGCTTAATTTACTAGAGTTGACCAAGATTTGACTTCTGAGTAGATGATCTCAGATTTGTAGTTTGATGGTTTTAGTAAGTTTGTATGGTGATTTTAGACTTGCGCTTAAGTTCGGATTTAGTTTTGGAGGTTTCTAGAAAGTTTTGGCTCTATTTGCCGAAAGTTGAAAATTCGAAGAATTGGAGTGTTCATTGGTTTGACCGATAATTTACTTTGGTGTCACGACCCAAATCTCACATGTCGTGATGACGCCTATCACATTACTAGGCAAGCTGACAATCACAATTAACTACGCCTTTTAAATCGAAAACACGATGAAATAAGTTTAAAATAGAAAAATCTCATAAATAGCCGATAAGAATAGCCACGACTCAAATACAAAATCCCAAAATTCGGGTGTCACCAAGTACATGAGCTACTAAATACCAACACAATCAAAACTTCTAATACAACTATCTGAAAAGAAAGAATAGTGGTAAATAAACTGAAAAGGAGAGTCGAGGTCTACGGACGCCAAAGCAGCTACCTAAAAAGTCTCCAAGCAGGTAATGCTCCAAGTTTAGCAACAACCGGGTCCAGATGTACCTGGATCTGCACAGGAAGTGCTGAGTAAAGTATGAGTACAACCGAACCAATGTACTCAATAAGTAACATGAGTAACCTTGGGCTGAAAATAATGACGAGCTCAGATAGGTACAATCTAAATCCAGATAATAACAATACATATATGGAAGGAAAATGATAGTAATAAGTCAGAGAAATCTCATAATCAGTTGTATACAGCACAAAAATATAGACATGCTTTCAAGTTCAACAGTTTAGGCTAAATACTAATAACATATGCTATGTATAGCTAACATGAGGAACATTACATTTGTATGTCTACATGTCAAGTATGCATGTCACATGTAATGCAACACATTGATAAACTCATATACTCATGCTCTCAGAGTATTCAACATCACTTAGCACACTTAATCGCTCAGCACTCTCAATCACTCTGCACCCGCAGTCAGCACTCAATGGTACCTGCGCTCATTACTGGTATGTTAGACTCCGGAGGGGCGGATCCTGCCCAAGCGCTAATATAAGCCAACATGGCATGCTGTGGCGTGTAGCCCGATCTTATCATGAATCAATAAAGCCTATTGTGTTATGCAGCCCGATCCCATAGATATCACTCACAATCAGGCTCTCGGCATCAACTCAGTCATCAATCGCTCTAGTCTCTCGGGCTCACAAATCTCAGGCCAAACAACCCAAAACAATGATACATGATGTAATAATAAATGATAATAGAGACTGAGATATGATATGCAAATGATGAATATGTCTGAGTATATAATTGTAATTTAAACAAATAACTCAACAATATAAATGACCTCGGTGGGTCCCAACAGTTCCAGCATATAGCCTAAACATGATTCTAACATGGATCACAACTCAATTTCTCAAACACATGGAGAGATTACATGAATAACAACAAGATTTGATAACTACACAGTACCGCAGAATCAACCGAGTCACAATTACCACGGTGTACGCCCACACGCCCGTCAACTAGCATGTGTGTCACCTCAACATTAACTACATAACATGTAGTTTAGGGATTCATACCCTCAGTACCAAGTTTATAGGTGTTACTTACCTCAAACCGCGCAAATCCTACTCCAAAAAGCCCTTCTCTCACGAATCGGCCTCCGAACGACTCGAATCTAGCCACAAACAACTTAATACAATCAATACAAGCTATAAGAGTCAATTATGTACGATAAAGCTAAGTTCTTTAACCAAAGTCAAAATGTCAACCCCGGGACCACGTCTCAAAATCTAATAAAATTTTCAAAATCCGAGCACCCATTCAATAACAAGTTCAACCATACCAAAATCATCCAATTCCGGCCTCAATTACCTTACAAATCCTCAAAATATTGTTTATTAAGTTTCTATAATTTTTCAAACCCAAAACACTAATATGGTAAAAACAATAATTGATTCATGTATATTAACCAAATCTGAGTTAGAATCACTTACCCCAATAAAATCCTTGAAATCCCTTCAAGAATCTCCCAAACTCGAGATCTACAACTCAAAATATTAAATAATAACGCCTCGATTTGGGTTTTTAAATCTGCTGCTCAGATGTTCCTGTTCACGATGGCTGAAAGACCCTCGCGATTGTGAAGAACAAAAATCACTGCCCTTCAAAATTTCCTACGTGAATGTGAAAACAAAGTCGCGAATGCGATGCTTACCCGACCTGACCCTCCGCGAACACGTGCAGATGTCTGTGATTGCATAGGCTTAAAGCCTCATGCTCCAGCAGACCACTCCTCTACGCGAACGCGTGAACTATCTCGCGACCACGATTACCTGAGACCTCAAATATTCGCGAACGGATGCCTAATATCACGAACGCGATGAATAAATTACAGGTGCTAACAATAACTCTTCACGATCGCGCCCCTGTCTTCGCGATCGCAAAGGAGGAAATCATATACAGAAATCAACAGTCCAACAAAGTCCAAAATGAAGCCGAACTTGATCCGAATCACAACCGAGCCCTCAAAACCCCATCCAAAAATACCCAGAAGTCCTAAAACACGATACGAACTTAGTCGAGGCCTAAAATCACATCAAACAACATCAAAAACATGGATCGCACACTAATTGAAGCCTAATGAAACTAATGGATTTCCAACTTCTATAATCGATCCCGAAACCTATCAAACCAACTCCGATGGACCTCAAATTTTGTACACAAGTCATAAATGACACAACATGCATATTTCAACTTTCGGAACCAAAATCCGAGCCCGAAAACAATAAAGTCAACTCTTAGTCAAACTTCTCAACTTTCCAAACCTTCAACTTTTCTAAATTTCGCCAATTCAAGCAAAAATGACCTACAGACCTCCAAATCAATATCCGGACACATTCCTAAGTCCAAAATCACCATACAGATCTATTAGAACTATCAAAACTTCATTTTGGATTTGTTTACAAATAAGTCAACATCCGAAGAACTCTTTCGACTTAGGCTTCCAACCTTGGTACTATGTGTCCCAATTCATTTCATAACATCCCTGGAACAAAACCAACCACACCGGCAAGTCACATAACAACAAACGAACACATAATAAGCAATAAATATTGGAACAGGCTATAATACTCAAAACGGCCGGCCAGATCATTACATTTGGTGTTATCGTACTTTGATTGTGGTTTTGAGACCTTGGTTAGGTTCATTTAGTTGATTGGGACTTGCGTGCAAAGTTTTTTCGGAATCTAGAAAGGTTAAGCATGATTCGGACATGTTTGGAGAAATTGGGATATTTAAAAGCTAAGAGAAGAATTTGATCATCGATTCTTGATTTTATTGTTATATTTTGTATTTTGAGCGTTAGGACAAGTTTGTAGGAAGTATATGGATTTTTTTGAATGAGTGTACAAGGTCTCGAAGGGCTCGAGTGTGATTCAGGGTGATTTCAGACCATTCCATGAGTTTTGGAGAAGCTGATATATTGGTTTGCAATAGTGCATTGCGATTGCGAAGCAAGTCTTGCAATCGCAGAGAAGGATTAGCCAATTGGACTTTTGTTCTTCGCGTTCGCTTGCATTGTGTCGCATTCACGGAGGGTTGTGGGCAGGAGTTTGGTGTTCACATGTAGGTGATCACGTTCGCGATGTTGTGGAGTCAGGAAAAGGTTTGTCCTTCGCATTCACAGAGCTAGAATTGCGTTCGCATAGGCTTGGAGGAGTTAGACTTCACATTAGCTGAGGTAGAATTCGCATTCGTGTAGGAGTTTTTCTTGTAGTGGCTATCTTGTGCTTAACGAATGCGAGGCATGGGCCGTGTTTTCGAAGGGTATGCTTGGGCAGACTTATTAAGTTGTATTTTAGGATTTTAGACTATTCTCTCTTATTTTGAACCCAAGACTTGGAGATAGGCGATTTTTCAATGAGCTTTACATACAAGACTAAAATATAAGTGAATTCTACTAATTTGTGATTATATTTCAAGAATCTACATGGATTATTAACACCTGAAATGTGGTATTTTGAGGTAAAATTTGGGATTTTCATCTATAACTCAAGAGAGTGTATTTTTGAGATTCGAGGGCCGATTTGAACTCGGGTTTGGAATCTAATTACATATTAGGACTCGTGTGATTATGGGTAGTTGGGATCTACCCCTTGACTTGAGTTATGACTATGTGGGACCACACTGACTTTTGTCGACTTTAGGGAATTTGATTAAATATTAAAACTTTATTGTTTGGAATTGATTCTTATGCCTTTGTTTAATGTTATTGAGTTATATTTAACTAGATTCAAGTCGTTTGGAGCTTGATTTGAGCGGGAAAGCTATTTTGGGAGGTTGAAGTGTGACGAACCCAATTTCCCACCTTAGGATGTCGTGATGGTACCTAGTCTTAGAGACTAGGTAAGCCTAAAACATGCCGAATTAATAACAAAATTGAACTATTTAATCATTAATCATAAATCATTAAATGACATACATAGCCTTGAGTGGCCAGTAGTAATACATTTTCCAAAACCCATAGTACGGAGTCATAAGCACTACTCAAACATACTGGAATTTCTAAACACAATACTTTTTTGAATTACCATTTATCAGTAGCATAATGAAGTAATATGGTGACCCCGAGGCCTGCAAACGTCAAGCAGGTATGCCTTGAAGTCTCCCGCTGCGCATATACAACTCTCACCAATACGATCATAATATCTGGATCTGCACAAAAATGTGCAGAAGCGTAGCATGAGTACACCACAACGGTACCCAATAAGTATCAAGCCTAACCTCAGTAGAGTAGTAACGAGGATAGGTCAAGACAACTACTAGACATAGAAACCTGTTTAAAATATAGATAAGCTAACAATGGAAAGAACATCAATATGAGACCAACAATGAAAAGATTAATGATTTAAAACCAACAATGAAGTAATAGAAATACAAGTGGCAGCAAGTAGTAAACGAGTAATAAAGAAACAACATAATCACGATACTGATGAGATGTAAATGAACTAAAATAAGAAAAAATGGATGACAACTCAAATAATCAGATTTCTCCCACATGGACTAACTACAAGAATTACTCAGAGGCACCAAACCTCATAAACCACAAGTCATGAATCACAATTTCCAAATCTTACACATATGGCACCTCATGCCCACAATAACAATCACCTTCGCACGGTAAAGCCCACGTGCTTCCATAAAACATAATAACAATCTTGATTAAAGTAAGGTGTCAAATGAAATAATGAGTTTATTTTAAAAATTAAGTAAAATAAAATAATATACAACTTATACAAAACAAAGTATCGGATGAGTTTAGTTTAGAAATCAATAAAATTGAGTAAAAGTATTATTTTTAAATAAAGAAAAACATCGTTAATTTAACGAATTAAATATAGAATTTGTTAAATAAAAATATGATAACATTTAAGTAAGGTAAACATCTAACAGGGTGAGGCGTATAATTTGAGAGCCCAATTATAGTGACAATGCGATAACTATTTAGAATAATAAGGCACCGAGTGAGATAACCAGTTCTATCTTAAGAGGCACATAGAATAAATCAGGTTAATAATTCTTTTCCTTAAACCATTATGTTATCAACAAATCAACTAAATATGATATAGTGACTTCATGCAATCAAATTCATATTGACAAGCAATTCACCAAGTTATAGCGGAGGCAAAAATTGGCATGTTAAAGCAACACAACAAATCACGCAGAATGCATGACTCACACAAGAAATGTCACGACCCTAAACTCGACCCCGTCGTGATGGCGCCTATCGATGGTACTAGGCCAGCCGACTATCAGAATACTTCAATAATTCATTAAATGATAATCCAAAACCTTTTATAACAGGATTTCATAAAAGAAATACGAGTAAAACTAAATATAGAAATACTGAACGGAAGCCCCAAACATCAGGGTGTCACTAAGTCATGAGCATCTAATAGAACAAATCCGACAATAACAAGATTCAACATAGTCTAAAATCCAAAATACAACTCAAGAAAGATAAGTAAGAAGAAAAGCAAGGCAGCTACCTCGCTATCTCTAAACTGCTGCGAGGACTATCAACAACCTTCCCGATCAACTACTCCTGGATCTTCACCTGAGGAACAGGGAGTAACGTGAGTACACCAACTCAGTAAGTAACAATAATATATAAGGAACTGAAGATAGTGACAAGCTACACAGTTTTAGTTCATTTTTCAATAATTTCAAAGAGGAAAATAGTCATGCTTCCCTATTTCCGGTAATTCAAGTCAAATCAGTTTGTTTAAGTCGAGTTCAAGTAAAACCATATAATAATATCTTTCAACACTATTCAAACATGGATACAAAACAACTGGGTGCACCAATAATGTAATCATATACTGCCTCTCAAGCAATCATCTCTTAGTCCTCCCAATCACTCCAACCTCACAATCACTCATTCCTCCCAGTCACTCATTCCTCACAATCACTCAGCACTCGGCACTCACACTCAGTAGGTAACTGCGCTCACTGGAGGGGCTCCTTCAGCCCAAGCGCTATAACAAGCCAATCATGGCATAAATCAATAAGACATGCTGTGACGTGCAACCTGATCCTATAAATATCCTCACAATCAGGCCCTCAGTCACTGAGTCATCAATCTCTCCAGTCTCTCGGGCTCTCAGATATCAGGAAAAATCACCCCAAATAGCAATAACATGAGGCATTGAATAGAATAACAGAGACTGAGATATGATATGCGAGTAAAAACTGTGACTGAGTACAAATAGAATTTAACAAGCAGTTCAACATGTAACACAACCCTTACGGGTCCAAACAATGCCAACATATAACCTAAACATGGTTTCTATCATGATTTACAGTCAATTTTCCATGACACAGAGAGAGCATATAGCTAACATCGTGTTGTTCAACTTTACAGTTTCTACGGGACAAACCAAGTCACAATCCCCTCAGTGCACGCCCACACGCCCGTCACCTAGCATGGGCGTCACCTCCAAAATAGTCACAAAACACAATATCCGGGGTTTCATACCCTCAGGACCAGATTTACAACTGTTACTTACCTCAATCCGAGAAAAATCCTACTCCGCAATGCTTTTGCCTCTCAAATCGGCCTCCAAACGTCCCGAATCTAGCCACAATCAGAACAATACCATTAATATATGCTAAAGGAATCAATTCCACAAGAAAACTACTAATATAGACTCCAAAATCCAAAATCAACTCAAACCTGGCCCCCGGGCCTGAGTCTCGAAATCCGACGAAAGTCACAAAACCTGAAAGCCCATTAACTCATGAGTCTATCCATACTAATTTCATCAAAATCCAACATCATTTACCCCTCCAAATCCCCAAAACTCACTCTCCAATTCTCAAGCCCTAACCTCCTAAATTCCACCTCAAAAACTCACCAACTAGGTGTAAAATCAGTGGGAAACACCGTTATTGAACATAAATAAGCATAAGGAACTCACCTCAGTGATAGCTGTGAAACTCTCTCAAAAATCCCCAATATCCGAGCTCAAAGATGTGAAAATGGGAAAAAATCCCGAAGTATTCTATTTATACCTTCTGCCCAGCAAAATCGCATCTGCTGTACCATTTACGATTCTGCGACGCTGCACTTGCGGGAATTCCATCGTAGGTGCGGATCACACTTACTCTCCCAAAATCCGCATCTGCGGTCAAATACTCACACCTGCGGGCCCTTCCTACTTTTGCGACCGTTTCTTCTCAGCCCCTTTTCCGCATCTACGCTCCACTTCGGCATCTGCGATTCTGCAGATGCGCTCCTAATCTTGCACCTGCGCTTCCAGTCCACCTCAGCCTTGCCCGCATTTGCGAGCTCCTCTTTGCTTCTGCGGGGGCCCCAACTGCGGGCTTCCCACTGTAGGTGCGAAAATACCAGAACCAACAGCTTTAGGACCACTTCTTCAACTCAAAACAATCCGATAACCACCCGAAATCATCTCGAGGACCTCGGTACCACAACCAAACATACCGACACGTCCCATAATATCATACGACCTTAGTCGAATCGTCGAATCACTCAAAACAATATCAAAACACCAAATTACACTCGAAAACACCATATATATATATAACCTCTTCTCTCTTGACTGGAATGAGACAATACTCAATTGAATATAAAGTCCCGATAAGGGAAAATAATGTAACTTATGAGACTAGGATAATGTATATATATTCGAGAGTATGAACTTCTCTTTATGCCTCGTTATCAAACATATTTAATTACAAGATCATGCCAAAATGAAGGAAAGGTTTAGCCTTAACATACCTGGGCTGATTCTCTTGACAATTCCTCTAACACACATCTTTTGAGAAGAACATATAATGGCGGATCGAAGTAGGAGAAAATTTGTATGATATTCCTGAGAAAGGTTGTACCGTTCTCTCTCCCAGTTGCATCTCACACTGCTGTAGCATAATGAAATTCATATGAATTTATTTATGAGAATTCCTCCGCCAGTAACAATACATCTTCACAACAATGATATAGGGAATAATGACGTAGGGAGATGTCTTTAAGACTCTTGGTTGTGCGCGCTACTTTAGGGATGACTAAGCCACTAAAAATCCTCAAAATGTGACACCTTACCATATACTTAAGAGTCACAAATTGATTATTTATCCAATTTTCATGGGCTGCCACGTTGGAGATGCAGTTCTTATCCAAACATTTGATTTAATTATCCACTAATCACTTGATTAACTTGTTAATCTCTCATTAATTAATAATTAACCAATTACCCACATAATTAAAAATTTTGTCTCAAATTACTCAAAATACTACCCACTTTTAACATACCTTATACACCTTACTATGATGGTCATGTGGTACCTTGTATGGCATTAGCCCATAAATATCCGGTATTTGTCATGCCCTAAATCTGTGGGACGCGACCGACGCTTAACTGAGTGAACCCGGCCGAGCAAGTCTGCTAGACACAATCTACCCGACTCACTTGCGATCAAGAGGAAACATGATTTCATCAATTAGACAATGGGGAAAAATTCAAGTGCATTACTAAGCCGATTCATTAAGTACATCATTAAGAGTTTAAAGCGCATGCATATCACAATTTGATGAAACAGAAATCAAAAGCGTAAACACAATTCAGAGACTTCCCCCAAAACCCTTACTCGGCCCACCACAATGTCTACGGAGCCTTCTATAGATACAAAATATAATTTTGACAAACTCCGGCGACAAGGCCCCGGCTATACCTTAGCATGTAACATAAAAACAAAAGAAAAACATCTTCATCACCTGGAAGAGAAGGGGCTCACCAAAGTTACTGAGGAGAGGAAACACTGCTAACTCCGACCCGTACTATCTGCTAAGGGATCACCTACATCCATTAAAAGATGTAGCTCCCCCGGCAAAAGGGGTGTTAGTACCATCGAATAATACTAGTATGTATAACTCAAAACCCATCTTCTTAGAAAAGAAAATAAATCAATAAAATGCAAGGAAAGTTAATCATTAAATCAAGAGAACATAGGCAACGCCTCAATCATCAAATAGGAAATCACTTAAGCCATCAAGAGAAATCAATATAATTTAACTTGGCCATCACTAGCATTACCATCTTATCATCAACACTACCACCGTACTTTTATACGGAGTTCGATCACGACCCAATTGGCTAGGTCGTCTCCCTTGGAGACATGTATCCATAATACAATTTCCTGGTTCAATTTCAATTCGGTTCATAGCACAGTACCACCATGTGTGCGGCATGGTGTCCGATCTTGGCCTGATCGGCTAGTCCGTCTTAATCAAGACATTAAAATTTTATCAATCATCTCAGCTCTCATTTCATGCACATATTCAATTCGGTAAATGCTAGTGGCCACAATTATAAATTCATGATTGGAACTTGGCCTCATCTCACAATTCAAGTTCCTTCCCACCCATTTCACATTAATACCAGTTCCATCAGCATATCGTGTAGTGCAAACATCAAGTACGGATAAGAACAACATGAATCATGGGCATGTAGGGACCGTCACTTTCTATGGTAATTTAACAAATTTTCCACTACTCCAATAAATTATTAAGTGAGAACCATAGCATGATGGGGAGCATTTGAATGCAACTTACACATAGACTTTACTACACAAGCAAGTTACGATGTCACCTACTATATCAGTCAAGATTCACAACTTACGCCAAATCGTAGGGGCACCATGGGGTCCGATATCTAGGAAGAGGGTTTTTTATCCATACATACCTTGCTTGAGCTTCTCCTTAAATTACTAAAACGCTCTGGAAATCCTAGCAATCCCAATCTATTTCAAGATATAGCAAAATTGAACACAAGTTAGGAAGATATTCATAGTCTTAGCTCGTTTTAGCGTCCTATCAAACACTAGGTGAGCATTAAGTCTTTAAGGTCATTTTATAGAGTATTTCATAAACCTTCAACCCATACTTAAACATTTTTAGCTCAATAATGTTCCCACACCCGTTGATAACACATGCAAGCAAGATAACAACTCCAATACCCACAAACTTTCTTGATAATTACCCATCTTTAGATAAAATTCGAAATTAGGGGTTAGGGTGTAGAATCTTACCTCAAGGATGAACATCTAGTGTGTTTTCCTTGTTAATCTTCAAAGATTTGTGTAAGAATTGAAGAATGCTTTAATGAAGATAATTTTCTCACTCTAGGGCTCCCTCTCTCACTCTAAAACATCAATTTTTTTTTTGCTAAAAAATGACCCATTGCGTGTATTTAACGAAGTTGGGTCGGGATATAAAGATAGAAGAATGGATAGTTCAAAATTTCTAAATCGGGCTACAGACCTGGCGTCGCTGGCTTTAGCCTGGCCGCACCAGCCTAAAGCCTGGTCTAGCCTGGCTTTATCCTGGCTAAAGCATGGTCTAGCCGTGATGAAAAGTTTCTACTCTCCAGCGCATTGTTCAACCCAAAAATCCGAAAATACAATGGATTAGCCTACCTTGACACCACAAAACCTTAAATTACATAGTGAAGTTTTTTGGGGCCTTACAATATTATAGCTCAGACCGTATTTTATCCCAAATTTCTAAACTTCGACGAAACTTATTTTCTTCGATTCACTTACCCTCTCACCTTCACGAATTTACTTATCACTTGTTTGAAAATAACATAGTACTTATAATCTCAAAATAAATTCCATTCCTGAACTTACGTTTGTTAGCTTACAACGAAACTTTAATATATGAATATGTGGAATGTAACATCTTATTTTCGAGCTTTTGTCAATTTACTTATGGCGTACTTTCACGTACAAAAACATGGGGTGTAACATCATTCCCCCCTTTGGAATATTTGTCCTTGAGTGTTGACTGATGCACTTATCATTATCATAACCTATAGTTCTTGCGAATGCTTTTGTACTCTCCTTGCCATCTAGGCAACTGTTCTGTGAATAAATCCAAAGGCCGGGGCGTTCTCCCCTTTAGGCCTCTTACTCACACCATGACTTGTGGTCGGAATTCTTCCAATCTCGTAACTGTTGCTACCTTCTATCATGTAGCCTGTACCACTTTTTCATTGTATGTGCGCCTATGCGACTCTTCCCTCCAGCTTTTTCCTCCAGTTTTTAGCCAATCTTTAGGCCTCACTTTGTAAACATATACAAAGCTTGAGAAGATGTCCCTATGGCATCTATATGTATACTGAAGTTCTTCGCTCGACACTTTGTCGAACTTATGAATATTGCTATATCTTATTTCATAGGCCCGGTTATTTATCCGCATGACTTTACTGCATTTAAGTAGGTCATAATATACCATAACTTTTACTTGGATTTATCGTTACTAAGGTCTGCTACCAAACTCCATGTTAAGTTCGTTGTTTATCCCATATGTATAAATATATGTCCTTTAATGCTTCCTCATTACTATTCATCTTAAGAATGACGGTCTAATCTCACCTCATACTTTGTGACTTTTGTCCATCCATTATTGATTCACCTTAATGTTGATCTATCACTGATAACTTGACCTTTTATGTAATACTTCCTCTAGGGCTCACGTCTCATCTGGGAATATCTGAAATGATTAGACTAATCCACCTAGGGCGATACCATGCTTTCATAACTATATTTCATAGCATCTCGATTTGATTCACCTTATGCGGGTATTTTGATCCTGTACAATTCATGAAATTTCCCTTTTTTTTCTTCAAATCATTATTCATTCGAATAAGGCCCAAACGTCATCCTTCATCTATCACAATTACACCGTTATTCTACTACCAAGGTAGCATTCCATCTCTTCTAAATGCTACTAGTCCTAAACTCCTTTGAGTTCATTCAGGCTATACTGAGCTTTCTATAACTTAGAGAAACCATTATCTCTCTTGTTTTCATGGGCTTAATCCTGAAGACTTATACATTTATTGTCACCTCCTCACTCGCCCTTTCTTATCCTTACTCCTGTCATAAAACCTTGTCGCTTTACTATACTTTAGCTTTTGACCTATACATATCTATTTATACTACTCGCAACCTCCCTTCAACTTGCTTGCACCATAGATTTCCTTATATTATTCTGGAACATCAAGCGAGACATCACATCGTCTCTAAATATTCTTTACTCTCTTGGCTAGATCTCTCGGTACCTAGAAATGATAGGCTTGAAGATATACTACTGACGATGCCGCTATTAGTTCAGGATACAGAATCCCCGCGCTTCTAGCCATCTATCTGAAGTATGGATTATCCACAATCTTCTGCACTTGAGTATCTCATACGTTGTTCACCTTTGCCTTACTTACCTTAAAATCTCGCATCACATCTTCTATATCTTTCATGACCTCCCTTCCACATAGGTATAATTCACATCCACAACTTGAAGCTTTATTAAACTACTTACACCTCTGGTGCATTCACAATCCGGTAGGAGCTTCATACTGACTTCTTATGAGGCTACTACTCTTCTAATTGGCTTTACCGTAGAGCCGTTATAGAATATGGCTACTGTACTATCTCTTTTGTACCTATGATATTAAGAGTGATTCTACAATGTTCTTAATCACGATTTCTATAATTTTCTGGTTCCAATAATCAGACTCATGATTTACTAATTTGATGTAAGTATTTAGTTTCCTCTTCCCTCTGATCAGCCTTTATGTAGGCTTAAGCTATGTTCTAGTCTGCGCCTCTTTTTATTAGTTATTACTTTTAGCCTTTCATGGGTGCTATGGAATATCCATGATATAATCCTTTAACAATTTAATCCTTTGTCTATGACCCGGGCTCCGTTCTTCCTTTTAACTTATACCGAAACCTTCTACGACTGTATGATTGTCCACATATATGCTTCATGGATAATACTCCAAACTCTTAAGAACGTAACCAATTTTGGATCATTGATCAAATAATTCCTTTCGTTCCTAATCATTGCATACTTAGCTTATCTTAGTTCCCACACATATTGGAATTCCATACAACTCATATGATCTTGATATCACTTCTGATTTTTCTCCCCGTTCATTAGCCACGTTAGGTGCCACTATCTTATGGAGTGCATACAATGTTGTTGTGAGACTATTGCTACATGACCATTACCTCTTTAGGTCACTGTGCTTAGGTTAAAGCCTTCTTTCTTATTTCCTCAGCTAGTCTTCTATTGTAGTACTTAGGGAGGACCCTCTGATTCTTGCAAGGCTACGAGCTTATTACATTGTTTATTCGGCGGAATTTTTTATGCTCTTTCTTACTTGTAATTATCCTTACTTACTTACCTTTATTCCATTGTGCCGTACAGTTGCTTCTGAGCTGATATTTTGATTGTCTTCCCAGTGGAACTCTCTTTATCTCCATAACACTCATACGTTACCTTTACTACCCCAATTCCTATCTTAATATTTCTCAAGGTTACGATGTCATATCTGCGAGACTGAATGCCTTATGTTGGGGTTCACTATGTTTATCTTGCACAATCTATTGATTTGTCTGTATCCTTTGTCTAGCCATAACTAGGCTTTTCCTGAATCAACTACTGACTACTCGTTGGCCCATTATTATATCAATATTCTGCGTAATCGTTCTTGGGTTATTTCTTTTGTCTTAACTTACCTCTCGCACTGGCTCCTTTTTATCAAAAACATACCGGGCCAGAACCCTTACTTCCTCTCCTTGATGTTGTGCTTGCATAATGTTCTCGAGTCGTAGCATATCAGTAGGATTTGGATAAGTGCAATCTCATTCCTTTCTCATTCTTTTTTTTTTTCTCATTCTTCCTTTACCATTCCATAGTTACTAGAATCACTTAACTATGACTTAATGTCACATCACTCCATATTCCCCCCGTTAGGGGAGTACTAAAATTTAGTGCTATGATGATCTATATATAGATATTTTAACTCTTCATCTTTGACGTCTTTTCCATCATTGATGACCCTTACTTGCCTTGCGGTAATCTTTATGTATCAAGGATAATAAAATTCCGTACTCGCGAGGGTGACACTTAGTGTAACTGGCACATACAGTCCCTTAAGCTTAACTTTGATCACATTGTTTGCTTTAGGGAAGTGTCTCCCTGAATGACCATTCTCAGAATTTCTTATGAATCTTCTTCTGTTGTCCATTTGTTGGTTCAAATCGCACACGCAAGTATATGTGGTCGTAGCAAGTAATATAATGTTAAATCGAATGTCGAACCCACATGGACTTGCGTAAACTACTTATTGAATCACTCTAATTGCTATTTAATCAAGCCAAAACAAAATCCAAGAATATAACTAATTTATTCTACGATTATATGAACTAATTATCAAGTAACGAGAATATTGTTGTGTATTCAATAGAGACAAATATTCCAGGGTTGTGATCAATTCACCATTCATATTGCATTCTAATTAACTCTCCATTTCATATAATTCACTCATGGTTTCTAATTAATCGATAATTGCTCTCGTAGCCTTCTCCCGAAGTACTACTCGCCTATTCTCAATAGATTAACACCTATATTCCTGTGAAATTAATCTATTAGAACGCACTAAGATTACAATGTTTAATTAAGCATGGTGACTAGGTATATTCCTATCCTAATCACAAATCCGCTCCCCTGAAGGGTTAAGATCGCGCTCTCTTCAATTCTTCTCTAATCTATATATGGCTTTCCCAAGCATAACATAGATAGTATATAGAACCAAATTTCTAGCCAAACAATTAAGCAATTAAATGAAGAATTGAAGAAACAACCATATATTGAGTGAATTATAATCAAGGTTAAGTTAATATCGAATAACAATATTCATGTCTAAACCACAACCCCAGAACAATGGGTGTTTAGCCACTCATACTAGAATTAAACAATTGCATAAGTTTTTGCATCAATGGAAAATACTAGATTAAGATGAAGAAAACTGATAATCCTTTGCTTCTTCAATGATCTTGTGTGTATATTCTCCCCAAAAATGGTACCCCGCCCTCAAAGTTGTGTTTTTGGATCTATTTATATGTTTGGGACAAACCCTAAACGTGTAGGAGACTTCTATTCCAACCAGGAAACACTTAAATACCTTAAAACTCGGAGTTGACTAGACCAGGCACCCAGGCGTTAAGCCCCAAACGCCCCCTTAACGCTTGGGCAGGCCTGGCGTTAGGGGCCAAACGCCTAGCTAACGCCAGGGTCACCCTGGACTTAAGGTCCAAACACCCCCTTAATGCTTGGGCATGCCTGGATTTAGGGGCCAAACGCCCGGGTATGGCTCGGGTCACTCCTTTTCGACTCTTGAGCATATTTTTGACGTTTATGCACCCATTTAGCTCGGCTTCCATCTCCAATTCACCTACACATGAAATAGACTCTATTATGCACATATAACGTGTATTTTTATCACAAAAGCTCATAAAATGTAAGGTATAAGATGCTTAAAACTATGGATTCTAGCCACGCATCACCATTCTATTATCGCTGGAACGAAATCTGAAATTCTCACAATACTGACTATTATTAAATCACTCAGTTCCTAATTTATGTTTAGTTTATCTTGTTCATCAGTCCATACTGATTTCTATTATTCTGGGGTCTAACTTTTCTTTCTGGTAGTTGCGTTGGAGTCACGAACTTTAATTCTCGAAATGAGGATATGACTTTATGGACTATACTCTTTTGTTGTCTTAAGGCTAGTCACCTCTCGTCATTTCCTTCACTTGATCATAGACTTTGTAATAGTGTCATCTTTTTGATCTATCGTTGTTATCCATATATCATATATTACTCATAATGCTTTATTGACTCTCTTCTTATTTCCTACTAACATTTATGTCTATCACTTTATTCTAAAAACTTCAACAAGACATTCTTTTTCTTTTAGCTCCCCTTTGCTCCGTCTAGTGGCTCTTCGGGTTGCTCAAGATTCTCGCTCTACTAGGGACGGGAGCCACACTAAGGTAATATTTATCCCTTCTAGGCTTTCAGTGCCTATCTTCTGAATTCTTGATCATGCTAGTATTCACATCTAATTGTAATATTCTAGAGTGCACGATCTAGGTGTCTCACACGGAGATCTATTAGCATGTTTGCAATATCTTTCAAAAATGTCAACTAACGCAAACAATCCATCCACCATTTTGGGTCACTTTAACCCTAGCCGGATCCTGATATCCCGTCCTTTTCTTAACTACACATGTTAGCCTCTATAGGGCATAACTGAGATGGGTGTGGCCAATTATACATACCTCTGTTACTGTTAAAGGTAACTCACAGTGCCTATATTTTTCTGCCTGAGTTGAAAATACCGATAATCTTCATTAACCGGTACCTCGTACCCTTCTCATTTTGCCCCTTTTACTTGTTGAAGTTTGTATCTACCTTCTGAATCTCTCATTGCCTGTCACCATAGGGGTGGATAGATATTCTTGCCTTAAGGTTCCTTACCGAGAGGCTTACATGTCTTAGTACACACATGATCTACTAAAGGCCTTACATTAACTCATCATAAGCATCATGCAAAATCGAGTTCCTCTGACTCAACTCTCCCACAACCATATGGAATCTCTTACCAACTGTCTTTTGGTTGTAAGTATCGTCTTATTACTAGTAACATAGAGTTTAGGAGTTTGAATTCATACAACTGAGCTCTACCACACAATCTAGAGTAAGAAGAAAGAGTGACAGTCCAACATGCCTTGTAGCCTCCTGCTTATAAGTGTGGTGTATGACACACCTATAAATAAGAATCTACTAGACATGGCTTGTAGAATCCCTACGATAGAACTGCTCTGTTACCACTTTTGTCACGCCCTGAACTTGGGGGCAAGACCGGCACCCGGTGCCTCACCTATCCTTGCGTACCAACATGCAACTAAGGGACTTTGAACATATAATGTCATACTTTGGCCATGGGCCACATTGCAAGATAATTTGCAATCAGTGACTAAACATCAATGTAAAGCTGGGCTGATAAGGCCGACATAACTACTAAAGCTGGCAAACCAACAAAATATACAAACAAGGCTTACAATCCCAACATACTGCACTAACTGAAAGGATATGTCTTCAAGCCTCTAGTGATGGATGTATTGTGATCGGGGCCCCGACCTATCCATAACATATATATACATATATACCCAAGATGTACATAAAACTCTAGACCCAGCAACTCCAAAGTATGCGAAACTTACCGATCAAGCTAAACTCGAGCAACACCTACTGAGGAGGTCTACTCGTCTGTCTGTCTGAACCTGCACGCATGAAATGCAGCGTCCTCGGCAAAAGGGATATTAGTACAAAATAATTTTCCGAGTATGTAAAGCAAAAGATTAACCGAAAGTTGAAACTGAATTGATAATATAATAATTAAAAGTAACTGAGAGTTAAAAGATAATCTGAAGATATGCTTACCTACTGATACTGACTCAACTCTCTCAATCTAGTAAGTAAAATAATTGTACGGCCTTATAAGGCTCGATATAAATAACTGCTCTGCCGTAGTAGGCTTGCTCATAGGGGCTTGGCCATACTAGGCTCTGTATCTAGGCATGCTGGGCTCGCTCATTGGCGCTCGACCACAGTAGGCTCAGTATATAACTTACCATATGATCAGAGGTTTCCCAATAGGGGCCTGCCCACCTATCATAGCTCGATGGTGGTGAAAATACTGTAATACTATATATATATATATAACCTCTTCTCTCTTGACTGGAAGGAGACAATACTCAATTGAATATAAAGTCTCGATAAGGGAGAATATTGTAACTTATGAGACTAGGATAATGTATATAAATTTGGGAGTATGAACTTCTCTTTATGCTTCGTTATCAAACATATGTAATTACAAGATCATGCCAAAACGAAGAAAAGATTTAGCCTTAACATACCTGGACCGATTCTCTTGAAAATTCCCCTAACACACGTCTTTTGCGAAGAACACATAATGGCGGATCGAAGTAGGGGAAAATCCGTATGGTATTCCTGAGCAAGATTTTACTGTGCTCTCTCCGAATTGCGTCTCACACTGCTACAGCGTTATGAAATTCATATGAATTTACTTATGCAAATTCTTCCGTCAGTAACAATACATCTCCACAATAATGATATAGGGAATAATGATGTAGGGAGATATCGTTAAGACTCTTGGTTGTGGGCCCCACTTTAGGGGATGACTAAGCCACTAAAAATCCTCCAAAATGTGACACCTTACCATATACTTAAGAGTCACAAATTGGTCATTTATCCAATTTTCATGGGCTTCCACGTTGGAGATGTAATTCTTATTCAGACATTTGATTTAATTATCCACTAATTACTTGATTAACTTATTAATCTTTCATTAAACCAATTACTCACATAATTAAGTTATATTAAATTACCTAAAGTAATACCCCTTTTAATATACCTTATACACCTTACTATCATGGTCATGTGGTACCTTGTATGGTATTAGTCCATAAATACTGGGTATTATTGCTGGGACCATATTTTATCCTAAATTTCCAAACTTCGACGAAACTTATTTTCTTCTATTTGCTTACCCTCTCACCTTCACGAATTTACTTATCACTTGTTTAAAAAAGCATAATAGTTATAATTTCAAAATAAATTCCATTCTCGAACTTACTTCGGTTAGCTTACGACGAAACATTAATATATGAAAATGAGGAATGTAACATCTCATTTCTGAGCTTTCGTCAATTTACTTATAGTGTGCTTCCACGTACGAAAACATGAGGTGTAACAAATCTAGAGTCTCCAAAAGCCACCATTGTCACTCCCACTGCGTCTTCGTCTCACGAAGCACATCAGCCCGAGCCTGAATCTCAACCTTCACCCAGTGAAAATCCCATTTCTGACCAAACCCCACACTGTGTTACAACCCATATTCGCGTACGTTAGATCACGCTGTAAGTTAGTCGATGTAAATCCGAGAAGAGATTATCTTTGGGATGATAAAAAGTTAATCCTATTGGTCTTAAATGATACAAGGGTGTATAAGAGTGGTTAACAAGTATTAGAAGTTAAACGAATCAAGGATGTTGTAACCAGTATTTTTGGGTAAAACTAGTGGTGCTTAATCTTATCGAGAGGTCATGTTTTGTATTTGAATTATAAAATATCTGTGTCATGAGTCTTGAAGTCAAACGATTTATGAAACAAAAGTCGATAAAGTTATTGCAACTTACGTTCATAATTTTAGTTAAACATTATGTCAAATGTTATTTAGCTTTTCTTCCAATTTACTTAGAATTATGGTCTTATCTACCCATAAAATTGAATATATATGAGTCTAGTTTCCAATGCATTAAACTGTTTATCGATACAATATCAGAGTACAGAGATATTCGCGTTTTCATGAGACTGCACAAGTAGCTCTCTACGGGGCTCACATAGGCGGTTGAGATATATATGATATGACTTAACCACGTTTTAACTCCTTATTTTTCATTCTCTTCAGACCATATACACCTAAAAACACTCTCTCAAGGTTCTTTCATGATTCAAGACCCAAACAAAGGGCAAAGTAAATAAATGAAGTGTTGGGAATCCCGTGGCGCTAGTAAGTTTCTTGTTCTTCTTGTTGTTGCTGATTTTTGTGTGGTTCCAGATCGTGTGGGAGGTTTTTTAAGTGGTTTATGATCTGTAAAATACTCCCTCAAGTTTTTAGTATCAACCCTAGGTGATTTCAAGTCTTCCAAAGTGATTCTAGTACCAAAAAACCCTAATAGATTGCTAGTTTAGCTTCCTTGTTCTTGTGGCAACATTGGAAGGATATTTCGTGGTGAATTAACGTCAAATTGGAGTTTTTATATATGTTTAAAGGTACGAAACCTCTTACTCTAGATGTATTTAAGATTATCCAATTTGCAGTTAAGTCGTTAAAGCTAGAACTTGTGAGTTATCTATTGAAAGGCTTGTTAGTAATGTTGTTTGTTGGTGGACTATTTTGGGAGGCTTAATATGATTATTATTGATGTTGATTTTGATGTTTAATGATTTATTTAACTTGTGGAAAGTCATATAAATAGGGGAGGTGCTGTCCGTTTCACCGTAAAATATGGTGCGGTCGATATATAATAGTTACGACGCTTAAATGATAACGATAGTGTCATTTCTCTTGTTGCAGACTAAGGAGTCGTGACATTTGCTTAGCTTGAGGTTGGATAGTATATGAAAGGTATGTGAGTCTATCCCTTTTCTTCTTTTGTATGAGTCCGATTTTACGTAATGGAATGAACGGGCTTCCAAAGATACTCCACTCTTAGAAGCTAGCAATACTTACATTGTTTCCCTTCTTATGGAACAATTGATGTTGATGTTTCTTCTCTTATTCTAATGTTATCAATATTGTTAGTACTTCCTTATTATTATAAGATCCATGATGAAGAGTTATTCCTAATAACGTGTACGGAGGTTACCGAACCTACGTCACTCCAAATGGTTCAGAATCTGATTCCAATGAGTCCAATATGCATTATATATATGTATCTATTTTACTCTATAGAGCCGCGCTATAGTCGGCCGGGTACGACACCTATTGTGCAACCACAAATTAGTTGTATTTTACCGAATTCCACGTGGCCGGGTACGATTCTACCGAGCCTTATGATGTCGAGGTACATTTTTAACAAGCCTATTATAGCCGGGTATGATATGATGATGATGATGCCCATAGAGGTGTATGTTTTTAAAAGTGTGTGTATATATATATATATATATATATATATATATATATATATATATATATATATAT
>ML394222.1:13967-45612 GCA_005239525.1 Nicotiana knightiana | reverse complement strand
CATTAATATTTATAGCAAAATAGTATAGAATTTGGGTGTGGTCAAAAAATAGTTGTTCACACACAACGAACCTTGCAGTCATGGAGTAACGTAGTGGGGCCAATACCTCAAACTGAAGGATTTGACTTGTGTAGTGAGGAATTGACAAATCAAAATGTCAAAATTACAATTGATGATATAAAATATGAAGTTGAATATTGGAAATCAGCAATAATCTGCTATATGTTGGGGTCTAATCCTCCATTGGCAGTTATGGATGGCTATTTCAAAAGAATTTGGGGAAATAGAGGAATTGACAAAGTTGCAGTAGTGAATAAGGGGGTATTCCTTGTGAGGTTTCAATCTGAAGAAAGTAGAAACAACATAGTTGAGGAAGGAGTCCAGATGTTTGATAAAAAGCCAGTAGTAATAAAACCATGGAAGCAGGACATTGATATGAAAAAGGAGACAATTGACAGAATTCCTATATGGATTAGGCTCACAGGGTTGGATATCAAGTATTGGGGGAAGAGTGCCCTTACTAAGATTGCAGGAATGGTAGGAAAGCGATTGAAAGCAGATAGAGCTACATCACAGAAGGAAAGACTTACATTTGCTAGGATACTTGTTGAGGTATCAATCCATCAACAATATCCATCAACAATCATGTTTGAAAATGAATATGGAAAGATCATATAACAAAGAGTGATGTATGAATGGAAGCCAGTACACTGTCCCACATGTAATAATTTTGGGCATGAATAATCAGAATGTAGGAAAAACATGAAAAAGGATGAAGATAAGGAGCAACAAGGGCAAATTCAGAATGATCAACATAAATATGGCAAGGGAGAGTAGGAAAGGTCTAAGGACAACACAGGAAAAGCAGGGAATGAAGAAGGCAGAATAAAAGAGGTAGAGACGATGGTACATCAAAAGAAGAAGGGGTAGATGGAAGGGAATAACCAAAAGACATATGTCAGAGGAGCTGGGAAACACAGTATGATAACAATGGCAAGAGAGATGACTCTGACTCTTGGGAATTCGTATGCAGCACTAGCAAAGAACACTGACGAGACTACTAAAGTAGTTGGGAACATAACAAGCTCATCTAACCCTGGAGATAAGCAAGCTGACTTGGGCCATAACACTGGAAAGGGTGGGGGACACCCCCCCTCCTAATGGATAATATTGGTTGTTGTAATGTAAGGGGTCTGAATAAGTCAGCCAAGCAGAAAGAAGTAAACCTATTTCTGCACAACATTAAGGCTGACTTATTTGGACTCCTGGAGACAAATATTAAGAGGACAAAGGCTCAACAAGCCTCTCTTAATCTTTGTAATGGTTGGTCTTTTAGCATAAACTTGCATAAACACCCAAGAGGTCGTCTTTGGTTGGTATGGAAACCTCAAATATATGAGGTTGACATAATCACAATTACTGCACAATTAATTCATTGTCAGGTTAAACATAGAGGAATGAGTGAAAAGATGTATATTACTGTGGTCTATGGGTTCAATGACCAAGCCCTTAGAAGAGACATATGTGAGGAGATAAGGAAAATATGTAGTCAGGTTCAGGGACCTTAGAGTGTAATGAGGGATTTCAATTGTGTCCTCTATAAAGAAGAAATGATTGGAAGTTCTGTTACTGTGCTGAAATAAAAGATTTTAGGAAGTGTGTGGAGAATTGTGATCTACATGACTTAAAATTTACTGGTGCTTATTTTACATGGAATAATAAACAAGAAGGGGATGATAAAGTTCTGAGTAAGATAGACAGAGTGCTAGTTAACAGTGACTGGCTAGCTCTACTCCCTGCTTCCACAGTTCACTACATGGAAGAAAGGTTGTATGACCATTGCCATGCTATTATCAGTTGGGAAAAAGGAGATAACAGAAGGAAGAATCAATTCAAGTATTTTAACATGTGGAGTATGGAACAAGACTTCCTAGAAAAAGTGGAGGAAAGTTGACAAGAAGGGATACTAGGAAGTAAGCAATATCAATTGGTGGGGCAGCTGAATCGATTGAAGAAAGTATTATTGAATATTAATAGGGACAGGTTCAGTGAGGTTGAAAAGAAAGCAGATCAAGTAAAGATGGAACTTCTAGCATGTCAAGCTAGAATTCAGACCAATCCTATGGACTATGAATTACATAAGCAGGAAAAGAAATTAGCACAAACATACAACAACTGGGAAGATGCTAGATACCAGTATCTAAGGCAGAAAAGTAAACTGCAATGGGCAGTGCAAGGTGATCAAAATACAAGATTCTTTCACAATTTTATAAAAGCTAGGAGGAACACAAATAAAATATTCTCAGTAAGGAATACTAATGGGGGAAAATATTACAGAGATGGAGAGGATTGAAAACACATTTATAGAATTCTATGCATCTTTGCTAGGCACAAGTAAAGGTGATAGAGATCATGTGTGTAGCAGACTAGTAAAGAAGGGGGATGTAGTGTCTGAAGAAGATAGGAAGATGCTAGTGGCTCCTTATTCAGAGAAGGAAGTAAAACAAGCATTATGGGCAATTGCAGGGGATAAAAGTCCTGGTCCGGATGGATATGAGAGTCAATTCTTCAAGGATAGTTGGAGAATAACTGGAAAGGATGTTACTGCAGGAGTATTGGAATTCTTCAAGATTGGGAAACTGTTGCATGTGCTGAATACACTGTCATTACACTTATCCCAAAAGGAACACATGTAGATTCTGTAGGTGATTATAGACCAATTTCTTGTTGCAACACTGTCTACAAGATAATATCAAAGATGTTATGTCAGAGATTAAGGAAGGTGCTGCCTAAGATAATTTTAGAAAATCAAAGTGCATTTGTAGAAGGGAGATATATTGCTCAAAACATCCTAATATGTCAGGATTTAGTGAGACTCTATAATAGGAAGAATACTACTAAGAGTTGTCTCATAAAGATTGACCTCAAAAAGGCTTATGACTCTGTGGAATGGGAATTTCTGGAAGAAATGTTGTATGCACTGAATTTTCCAAGCCAATTCATAAGCTGGATAATGATGTGCATTACAACTACCCAATATACAATTGTTATTAATGAAGGTATGTATGGTTGCATAGCAGGGAAGAGGGGACTAAGACAGGGGGATCCAATATCCCCACTATTATTTGTAATTTGTATGGAGTAATTTACTCGAATCATGAGAATGGTGGCAGAAAAAGATGGATTTGCATATCATACAAAATGTAAGGGCAGCTAAATCATCTCTGCTTTGCAGATGATGTATTACTGTTCTGTAAAGGAGAGATTCAAGCTATAGTATTGATGCTGCGAGGATTACAGAGCTTCTCAAATACATCTGGACTCACTACAAATGCTGCAAAATCAAACATCTTCAGTGCTAACATAGATGAACAATGTTTGCAAGACTTATGTGAGATGACAGGGTACAAGAGGGGGTCCTTACCTTTCAGATATCTTGGGGTACCCATATCACCAAAGAAACTTTCAGCAATGGACTGTGAAATTTTAGTGGATAAGATGACAATAAAGATTAAAAGTTGGGGGGTCAAGGAACCTATCGTATGCAGGGAGAGTATTACTGGTAAATGGAGTAATAATGCATATACACTCTTACTGGTCATCCATCTTTGTGTTGCCTGAAAAAGTGATTAAAAACATCATAGGAGTATGTAGGAGCTTCTTGTGGGATGGAAAAGTCCATACTAATAAACCATCACTGGTAGCATGGGACTTGGTGTGCAGAAAAAAAAAGCAGGAAGGATTAGGGATTCATGATACTGCTGTATGGAATGAAGCAGCTATAGCAAAGTACGTCTGGAACATAGCAGCCAAAACAGATAATATGTGGGTCAGATGGGTAAATCACATTTACTTAAAAGGGAATGAATGGTGGCAATACAAACCTCCTCTAGAGTGTAGCTGGTACTGGAGGAAAATATGTACAATAAGAGACAAGTTTGTTGAAGGTTATACACAGAATCATTGGCTAACTACTAGTGGAGTTTACACACTAAGTAGTAGCTATAGTTGGAAGAAAGGGCTATGGAGGACTGGCCTTGGCGAGGATAGGTATGGAATAAGGTGAACATACCTAAACACAACTTCATTTGTTGGCTAGTAGCACATAATCGACTCTTGACGAAAGATAAACTGAAGCATATGGGAATTAGCCAAGACAGTTTATGTGAGATATGTGGTACTGCAGAGGAAACAATTGAGCATTTATTCTTTGAATGTCCACTCTCGAGAAGATGCATGGAAGACATTCTGATATGGTTAAACATGGGCATCAAGAATATGGAGATGCGAGGATTAAGAAGAAGAATGACCAGACAAGTCAAAGGGAAAATGTGCAGGGAATTTGTGTTGGCTATACTAGTAGCTGTAGTTTACAACGTATGGAGAGCAAGGAACTTAGCATTCTGGGAACACAAGGTGATAAGACCTGGGCAGCTATGAAACCAGATAAAGCAAGATAGTAAACATAAAGCATTTGAAACATTGAGGAGGAAACACTCAAGCAGAGAGAAAGATTGGATAGAAAAACTATATAGGAAAAATGTATAGGAGAGGACTGTATATAAGAGAGAGAACAGACAATTAGAGAGAATTCTAATTGTATTTCTAAGTTGTAAGTTTTTGTCAGGTGATAAATAAAATCTTTTTGTTCAACAAAAAAAAAAATTAAGCATAATAACTCATAATAAAAGGACATAACCGGAATTCAGATATTAGTCTTATAATCCTATTAGTTTTAGGACATAATACTACTCGTTAGAAAAATTGCCCCTACACTATTGGATATAGAGCAATTATGCCCTTCGTTTGATTTTGGTACCAAAAATCTCCTTACCCCTAAATATTGGATCACTTATACCCCTAAAAACTAACTGAGCTCCATCTCATATTTAACAACATTAAAAGATTTTTTTATTGACTTTTTGACTCCATCTTCCACTCAACTTTCAAAGTTCAAACACCTACAATGTGAAGGCAACTCCTTACCTTCTGCCTATCACTTCCCGGAAAAACCTCTACAACAACACTTTCAATGGGTAAATCATCTTATGGACATAAAACCTTCAAGAGAAGAAAATTATTTAATAAAAAAATATTGCATAGGTCGCAACTCCATTAATTCATAGTTATTCTTGGGATAAGCTCATCTTTTTTTGTTCTCAAATATTATAAACATAAAGCATTAAGTTCTTGCTGCATTGTCGCACAACAAAGGAACTTTAAAACCAAACCAGTCATTTAGGGGGATATGCTCTTATATGCAGTTCGCCATGAACGAATTAATTATCAAGTGGAAAATTGACAATGATGCACCAAGTCAAAATCCACTTCACCACTCGGCATGATAATATCGAGTTGACCATCGCATTCCCTCCTCTCGGGTACGTTGTCACCAAACATAATCATCGGCACCATCGACTTCCATACCTTGACCATCTCACAAATTCTCTCTCGCTAAATTTATAAGGAAATCAAAATTGATAATATAGGATGAAACACTTATGGCTAAGTGTCGAACGGAGTTCTAGAGATGTATTGGATATTAATGAACAGTTTGATGAAAATTTAATGGTTTAAGAGGTAATTTATGTCAAGTACTATCATTAATTCCAAAATCGACAAAAGCAGAGACTGTAAAATCTAGTTTGCCAAGGCTATACTTCTGATTTCAAATGAAAAAGATTCAAGTGACAAGAAATATAAGTAAAAATAGATCCAGTATTTAGTGTCTTCTTGCTTCGTGTTGGAAACGAATAAGAGCATCTAATAAAAGATGATTTGGTTATTCCTGAACACTTGGTTATCAATCTCAATGGTAATAGTATACATCTAATAAGAGAAATATTTCTATCATTAGATTAAAACGCAACTTGTGCAAATCGCATGATATAATTGTATACGGTCTAAATCGAGGAGTCCGATTTCGAGGTCTCCATTATGCTTTAAACCCGAGCTCGAAGGGTTCGAAGTAAAGCTCGTATCCGATCCCAGAACGTACACTTCGAGAAATCACATCGAAGGACCATCATAGCCTACCTGGGAGCTGTACAAAATCAATGACCGTCATGGAAAGGCGGGAAAATTTCAAGGACACGTGGTTAGGACTGATAAAGTCTGCAAGGGATAGTACAGATCCGTACTAGACCGTTATACAGCTGTACCAATAATATTCTTTGTCATTATTAGAAATTTACCATATTGGGGTTTTCCCCTCCTATATAAAGGGGATCCCAATCATTTGTAAGAAGAATCAACTTTCACTACAATAGAGCATTCTACTCTTCTTGTTTAACGTGCTCAACATTATTCCTCAGCTTTATTGTTCTTCATTTATTGTTCATAATTTACAGCCAAGGCTAACCTCGAGACCCCTGAGGTTACTGAGCTCGAGGTCCCCAGTTCTGTGACAACATTGGTTTGGCTATCACATTATTCTTACTTACACTTAGTATTTCTTGTTTACCTACTTGTATTGAAGTAAATCAAATATTTTTAGAACCACAAATCAAATATAATTGTTAATATCATTTTTGAGGTAAACAGTTTGGCCTTCCACCTCGGAGAATTCAAAAGACAAACAGGTAGCCCAACAGAAATTACAGCTCGTGCCCTCTGTTGAGCCCGAGGGAAAGGAGCTCGAAGAACAGGTGATTGAGTACGAAGAAGATTTCCTTGACCCTCGAGCCTTTTTCGCCCCTGAGGAGTCAGGTGCAACGAAGTCCACTATCGAGGAACTCGAACAAGTGGTATTGGTCAAGCACCTACCGGAACAAAAGGTATACTTGGGAACGGGATTAAGACCCGAACTCAGGGAAAAACTCATTCAATTCCTTATTGATAACATTGATTGCTTCGCTTGGTCCCATTTAGATATGACAAGGATCCCACCGGAGGTAACCACCCATCGACTAAGTGTCGACTCCAGGTTCAAACCGGTGAAATAAAAAAGGAGACCTCAATCCGAGGTAAAGCATGCATTCATCAAAGATGAGGTAAACTTCTTGAAATAGGATCCATTAGGGAAGTAAAATACCCCGAATGGCTTGATAATGTAGTAGTAGTCTCCAAAAAAGGGAATAAACTTAGAATGTGTAGATTACAAAGATTTGAACAAAGCATGCCCAAATTATTCCTTCCCACTGCCCAACATCGACCGATTGATCGATGCCATGGCTGGCCACGAGATCCTTACCTTTCTCGATGCCTACTCCGGGTACAATCAAATTCAAATGAACCCGAAGGACTAGGAAAAGACTTCATTTATCACGAAGTATGGTACATATTGAGATAATGTAATGCCCTTCGGGCTGAAAAATGCGTGAGCAACATACCAATGCCTAGTTAATAAGATGTTCGAACATCAAATATGCAAGTCTATGGAAGTTTATATTGATGACATGTTAGTTAAGTCCCTGCGCGCAGAGGACCATTTGACTTATTTGCAGGCAACGTTCGATATCCTAAGAAGATACAACATGAAGATCAACCCCAAGAAATGTGCTTTTGGAGTCAGCTCGGGAAATTTTTGGGCTTCATGGTGTCGAATAGGGAGATCGAGATCAACCCCGATAAAATCAAAGCCATCGAGGAGATCACTGTGGTAAACAATGTGAAAGCAGTACAACGGATAACAACCTTAGGCCGATTCATCTCGAGGTCATCGGATCGAAGTCATCACTTTTTATCCCTTATCAAGAAGAAAAAAAACTTCGAATGGACTCCGGAATACCAACAGGCCTTGGAAGAATTAAAACGGTATCTCTTGAGCCCACCTTTGCTCCATACCCCGAAGAAGGTTGAAACACTATACTTATATTAGACCGTGTCCGAAGTTGCGGTAAGTGGCGTTTTGGTTTGAGATGAACAACGTATGCAATTCCCTGTTTATTATATAAGTCGGACCCTGGGAGATGCTGAAGCTAGGTATCCGCATTTAGAAAAATTAGCTATTGCATTAATTAGTGCATCTAGGAAGTTGAAACCATACTTTCAATGTCATCATATATGTGTGTTAACTACATATCCACTTTGAAACATCTTGCATAGGCCCGAATTACCGGGCCGATTGGACAAAGGGGCCATCGAACTTGGAGGGTACGATATCGAATATCGACCTCGAATGGCTATCAAGTCTCAAATTTTGGCAGACTTCATGGCCGATTTTACGCCTTCCCTCGTGCCCAAAGTGGAGAAAGAACTCTTGATAAAAACGGGCACATCATCGGGGGTATGGACCCTCTTCACTGACGGTGCTTCGAATGTGAAAGGGTCGGGGCTTGGTGTAGTTCTAAAACCGCCTACGGCATAATTAGACAATCTATAAAAACTTCGAAGTTGACTAACAATGAGGCCGAGTATAAGGCCATGATTGTAGGTATCGAATTAGACAAAGGCCTAGGAGCAGAGGTCATCGAGGAAAAATGTGACTCTCTTCTGGTTGTAAACCAAGTAAATGGGAGTTTCGAGGTTCGAGAAGATAGGATGCAAAGATACTAAGACAAGCTTCAAGTGACATTGCATTGCTTCAAAGAGTGGACCCTGGTTCACATACCTCGAGAACAGAATAGCGAGGCCGACGCACTCGCAAACTTACGTTCGTCCGTTGAAGAAGATGACATAGTCCCGGGGACTATCGTACAACTATCAAAATCGGTGATCAAAGAAGGCCATGCATAAATCAACTCAAAAAGTCTAACATGGGATTGGAGAAATAAGTACATCGACTACTTGAAACATGGGAAGCTCCCCACAGACACAAAAGTATCGAGGGCCCTTCGAGACAAAGCAACCCGATTTTCACTTGATGAGAATGGAACATTGCATAGGAGGACCTTAGACGGACCACTAGAAGTATGCTTGGGACCAAGAGACACCGACTATGTGCTGCGAGAAATCCACGAAGGCACTTGTGGAAACCACTCTGGTGCTGACTCCTTAGTTCGAAAGGTAATCAGAGTAGGGTATTACTGGGATAGCATTGTAAAGGACACCAAGGAGTTCGTTCGAAGATGTGACAAATGCCAAAGATTCGCACCGATGATTCATCAACCTGGTGAGCAACTACACTCAGTCCTATCCCCGTGGCCATTCATGAAATGGGGATGGACATCGTCGGCCCCCTACCAACGATGCTAGGTAAAGCTAGATTTATCTTATTTATGACTGACCACTTCTCGAAATGGGTAGAAGCACAGGCCTTCGAGAAGATAAGAGAAAAGGAAGTCATCGACTTCATATGGGACCACATCATGTGCCGATTCGGGATCCCCTCCGAGATTACATGTGATAATGGGAAGCAGTTCATTGGCAGCAAGGTGATGAAATTCCTCGAGGATCATAAAATCAAAAGGATCCTATCGACACCTTACCATCCAAGTGAAAATTATCAAGCCGAGTCCACAAATAAAATTATCATTCAAAACTTAAAGAAGAGGTTAGAGAATGCGAAAGGGAAGTGGGAAGAAGTGCTGCCCGAAGTACTATGGGCATATCGAACAACTTTGAAGTCGAGCACATGGGAGACCCCATTCTCTTTGGTATATGGGTTCGAGGCATTGCTACTAGTCGAAGTAGGGGAACCAAGCGTCAGATTTCAGCATGCCACCGAGGACTCAAACAATGAGGCCATGAACACCTCCCTCGAGCTGTTAGATGAAAAGCGCGAGGCCACACTGGTTCAAATAGCCACTCAAAAATAAAGGATCGAAAGGTACTACAACAAAAGAACAAACCTTTGATACTTCGGAGTCGCGGACTTGGTTCTAAGGAAAGTCACCCTCAACACTCGAAATCCAAATAAAGGGAAGCTAGGACCTTGTTGGGAAGGACCGTAACGTGTCCTCGGGGTAGTAGGAAAAGGATCCTATAAACTTAGCACTAGGGAAGGCGAACAACTGCCAGGCAATTTGAACATATCAATGCTCAAACGCTATTATTGCTAAGGTATAACCTTCTCCCTTTTCAAATTACATTTTATACTAACTCCTTACAGGTGTTCGATTGGAGATATCAAAGCACCCTTCAACTCGAATACCTTGGGTTTTAAAGCATGTGTTGCACTCTTTTTCCCTTAGATCGGGTTTTGTTCCAAATGAGTTTTACCGACAAGGTTTTTAACGAGGCAACACCTATATGCTACCTAAGAAAAACTCAACAAGTATTCAAGGCTTCTTTTCTATCAACTTCGAATACTGGGGGGCATCACCCTCGGAGGTGACTTTTTCGAAGAAAGGAACTCATGCCGAAGAGGGCCTCGATAGGAGAATGTTGTAATGGGCCAAACGATCGAATGAACCGTGTCTGTGTAGAATATGTCGAGCCCCCGATGGCAAAAACATGTACGCATGTATCAATCATTTGAATAAGAATTCTTATTATATCAAAACATTTTGCGCTTTAAAGAAGTCTGCTACTTTCATTAAACGACTCAAGGTCCAAATACACCCAAACACTTGGGGACTGTCTTCGACAGTCAACTTATCAAATCATCAAAAACTCGAACTCATAAGACCTCAATGAGGCAGAATCAAACTCATAAGACCTAAATGAGGAAAAATCGAACTCATAAGACCTCAATGAGGCAGAATCGGCAAACTCAAGCTTATAAGACCTCAATGAGGCATACTCAAACTTATAAGACCTCAATGAGGCATATCCGAACTTATAAGGCCTTAAAATAGGTATCCCCCCGATATTAAGGTCAAGGCTATATACTCGAACTTATAAGACCCCTAAAATGCATACCCTCGTTATTAAGGTCGAGGCCATCTCACTTGGGGACTAAAGGCTACGGCCAAATATAAAGACTACGGTCATATGAAAAGGCTACGGCCAAAATAATGCAGCTTGGAGACGTCCGACTTCCGCCATAAAACTAAAGGCCTTGAAATACTTTGAAAAAACTGGTTAAATCAGGCTACCCTCGGCATAAGCAAAAATGGGCTTCAATAATATCAGCTCTGAACAATGTAAAGGCTTCAAAAAAATAAGCCTTCAAGAGAACCTCAGGAGGTACTCAATTATCGTCGCATATCGACTTGTAATCGAGGTTCCTATCAATCGAGCCGTCAAAAATTCGGACGGATATAAAAAACATGCCAAGGCATAACAAAATTTCTAAAAAAGTCTTTATCCGGAATGGGGGGAAATTTGTAGCCATTTTAGAGGTCGAATTGACCCAATCTAAAAAGAGCCTAAGGGCCAACCTAAAGAGTCTAAGGGACAATATAAAGAGCCTAAGGGACATATTTAAAAGAGCCTAGGGGCCGATGTCTTAAAGCCTAAAGAACTTAAAGGCCGAAGCACACTGTGCTCGAGACCTCACCTAGTTTGAACTAGAAAATTCTGAGCTAAATCTTAGCTCGAAGATCAGACCCTAAGTGGTCACTTATTACCAATCGTTGATCAAACACGAAACCTAAGGGTTTTATATTCTAATTCCAATACATCAGACTGATCATCAATAACATCACAAAGACAAAGGCAAGAAAGAAATTAACAACGAAGATGAAACAAAGGTTTTTTTATTTATGATAAGAGTACAAAGTATGTTTACAAAACTCCCACACGGAGCCCTTACAAAGGAATTAAAGGAGGCCTAAACTTTTTATGGGGTCGCTTGCTCGGAGGTAGCACCTCGGGGACTGCTACACCCTCGGAAGCTTGATCTTCGGCAGTTTGTCCTTCGGGAGTCTTTTCTCCCTCGGGGACTTTGTCTTCAACAACCTCCTCGGGACTGGCCTCTTCCCCAGAAGCCTCCTCGTCAACCTCCTCTTCATCACCCTCAGCATCAGCTTCGTCATCGGAAGTAAGGACAAACTTAGCATCAGCCTCGTCTGCCTTAGCCTGCTCTATCTCCTCAGAGAGATGTAAGCTGTTAGCATGGATCTCTTTGAGAGTTTACCTATGAGATCGGCAACAAACATATTTATTGCTTCTTTTTTCCTGGTCGGAAGCCCTTCTCAATTCCATCTGAGCATCAGCAACATCCTTCAAATAGATGGCCACCGTCTTGTCGGCCCGGATCTGTATTTCTTTGGCTTCAGCCCGGGCTTGTTTAGCTTCGGTCTTGGCCTTCGTGAGACCAGCCTCGAGCTCGACAATCCTACCCATCTGAACTGAATTACTCTCGTGAGCATTCCGAAGTTGTATCTCTAGGGCAGATACCTTTGCCAATGCATATTTTTTGGCCGTATCAAGGACGTCCATCTGTGCCTTCCATTCATTGCACTCAAAGTTGACGTGGTCGACCTCGCTCCGAAGACGTTCCAGCATTTCTACCTTCTGCTGCAACTGATTCATTGAAGTTTTAGCCTCTGGAAACGGGAGAAGGATCCTGTATTTTTTCAAAACAGAAGTTACGTGCTTCTCTAGCTTGTCCTCATACTTGCGTGCTCTATCCAACTCGGATAGAAGATGCATAAACTCCTTTTCTTTCTTGTCACATAAAAGCCTGAGGGGCTTCTCCTCATTCGAGGACTTACACAACTCGGCCTCACAGCGACTCAACTTAGTCTTAAACTTGTCGAAGGCCTACAGAAAGGAAAATTTGCTTAGATAAAAGAAGAAAATATGAAGTTAGAAAGGTTGTGGAATTATTAGAAACTTGCAATTAAGCAAAGTCGTTGAGCCTCCTCAAAGATCGAGTTTGCATCTGCTGGTTCGGCCTCATCGACCCCAGTAAAGCAACCCTAAAAACGGTTATTTTCACTCGGGACTCCGCCTAATTTGGGCGTCTTCAGGTCCCGAGCATCCCTTATAGTATTTTAGGAGAAAGATGGAAATGACGGTGAGCGACCTACTGTCACGGCCTCGGGGAAATCACCCGAGGTGCTCTGATTGGCTGAGGTGTGTCGAAGCCACTCCCTTTAGGGTATTTCCCAAAGTCTGGGAGGCAGTTGCCAAGTCCGGAGATGAAGGGCCTTTGTCCCTCCTTTCTTTAGGAATTCCCCCCTTGAGGCTAGGGACCTCGGTGCCGGAAGGCTTAAAAACCTCAGAAGGCTTTCTGGTTCGAGTCACCAACTCGAACCCTTTAGATCATCGTCATCATCGCCCACGGACCGACAGGTAAACTCAAAATCCTCATTAATGACCACATTCTTCTTGCGCCACCGAGCAGGATCCGGTTTGCTTTGAGCATCCTCGCTCTTCGAGGATCTTTTTCTCTTATTGTCTTTCTTCAGCTTCAAATCCGAGGGTTCTTCTTCCTCCCCGGGCGGGGACACCCTTATCTTAGAAAACTCACCAATACTTGCAACCGAGAAGTTAGATCATATGAAGAAATTTATTTTCACTGAGGAATAAGTAGTGTAACACGTACCATGGTGCTTCGCCTCCCACTTGCCCTTCGAAAAATCCTTCCACTTGCGTTTTTCATATGTCGAAGTAGCTGCCAATTTGCGAGCCCAGTCCACAAGATTGAGGAACGCGTTTGGCATCCATGGGACCGCTGAGAGAAAAGAAAGGAACAATAATATGAAATCTAGAAAAATTAATGAGAGGGAAATAAAGCACATCATGTTACTCATGTGTGAAGTTCCATTCCTTGGGGAATGGTAGGAACTGTGTGGGGATGACGTCAATGGTCGTCACTCGGATGAATCAGCTCATCCAGCCTCGATCCCTGTCTTCATCATTACTAGCAAGGAAGGATTTGGTGGACCAACGTTGTAGTTTGATTAGACCTCGAAAATGCTGAGGTCGATACAGTCAAATGAGGTGGATAAGGGTGAACTCGATCCCGGCTTTTTCAGCAAAAATACCCATCATTAGCATGATCCGTCAGAAAGACAGATGGATCTGAGCCAGGGTAAATTGGTACCTTCGGCAGAACTCGAGCACGAGCGGATTGAGGGGACCTAACGTAAAAGGATATGTATACACGGTCAGAAACCCCTCTACGTAGGTCGTAATATCCTCTTCACGAGAGAGTAATTACAGAACGAACTTTTTCCCCCATCCGCACTCTCTCCTCACAGCTGCGAGGTGCCTCTCCTTGATGGATCTTATATACCTCGAGGCGTGTTCTCGACGGCTAGGGACATCGGGGGGTTATTCTATAGTAAAGTCATTCTTCAAAGAAAAGCTGCTCGGAAAGATCTCATTGAGTGCCGACGGTTTGCCACCGGGTAGACGGGAAGTAGAAGTGAAGGTTCCCTCTTTCTGAGGAACGAATTTGGATGTTTTGGCCATAATTTCCTTAGAAAAGGAAGGAGGAGATGAAAACACCAACATAACTTTGAACTAACACGGTGGAAGAACTGGCGGTGAAAGGGAAGTTATAGGAGAAGATAGTTGCTGCAGAAGGGTAAAGTTCTTAATAAGAGAAGGAATCGAGTATATATAAGAGAAAAATGGAAATTGTTCATTGATATTGGTGATTGACCGTCCCTGACGACCAATCATGGCTTTTAGGGAAAAAAACCGGCGGGGCGCTTCAGTCATTTCAACGCATACGTCATAGGAGTGATGTCACCATAAATAGCATCGAAGGGTCGAGAATTCAAATCGTTTCTTATCATTTCATTCTAAGAAACGCGGGGACTATTTGTATACGGTGGAAATCGAGGAGTCCGATTTCGAGGTCTCCATTATGCTTCGATCCCGAGCTCGAAGGGTTCGAAGTAAAGCTCATATCCAATCCCAGAAGGTACACTTCGGGAAAGCACATCGACCCATCATGGCCTACCTCGGAGCTGTACAAAATCGATGACCGTCATGGAAAGGTGGGAAAATTCCAACGACATGTGGTTAGGACTGACAAAGTCTGCAATGGATAGAACAAATCCGTATTAGGCCGTTATACAGCTGTACCAATAATATTCTTTGTCATTATTAGAAATGTACCATATTGGAATTTTCCCCTCCTATATAAAGGGGACTCAATCATTTGTAAGGAGAATCAACTTTCATTGCAATAAAGCATGCTACTCTTTTTGTTTAACGTGCTCAATATTATTCCTCAGCTTTATTGTTCTTCATTTATTGTTCTTAATAATTTACTGCCAAGGCTAACCTCGAGACCCCCGAGGTTACTGAGATCGAGGTCCCCAGTTCTGTGACAACATTGGTTTGGCTATCACATTCTTCTTACTTACACTTAGTATTTCTTGTTTATCTACTAGTATTGAAGTAAATCACATATTTTTAGAACCAAAAATCAATATAATTGTTAATACCATTTTCGAGGTAAACAATAATTAAAAGGACATGTTATCTAGGATAAATGAATATGCTGATCAACTAAATCCTAAAGGTGGGGACCAATTCAGATCTGAGAGCATCCCGTTCAGCCTCAACCTCTGTAAGGCGGGTCTGCTGGCGAAGGATTTCAGCATCCTTAACCCCACCTTCATGCACAAGCGCTCTGACCTTGTTATTCACAGGCGTTTTCCTTGATGAACCAGGTTCATTGTCAGGAACATTCACAACATAGTCGTATGTCAGAAGCGTGTTCTTCCCAAAATGGTCCTTGACAGTGGCTAATTCTGCTTTCTTCACGGGCACTTTGAAGTGAGCCAGCACAGTTGTTAGGATGAACCCATATGGGATAACATGAGCCTTGGAGCCATTTACCACCCTGTCCAGCAACTGAATAATGAAAGAGGGCCAGTTGATTTGCCTTCCACTGTCCAGGCATTCCATGAGAGTTAAATCCATATAGTTTGCTATGTGCCTCCTCTCTTGTCTGGGCAAAATGCATGTATTGACAAACTCAAAAACCACTTTGTGTTGAGGTGTCATCTCGCTTTTGAACACAACCCTTGGTTCCACTTCTTCAGCATTATCACTGAACCTCCTGGTGATTTGCAGTGCAGAAGGAAGGCCATCCAATCTGGGCCACCTCTGTCTTGTATAATCATCATATCCCTCAGCGGGAATCCCAAGAATCTCACCCAGCTCCTTGGCNCCTTCCACTGTCCAGGCACTCCATGAGAGTTAAATCCATATAGTTTGCTATGTGCCTCCTCTCTTGCCTGGGAAGTATGCATTTATTGACAAACTCAAAAACCACTTTGTGTTGAGGTGTCATCTCGCTTTTGAACACAACCCTTGGTTCCACTTCTTCAGCATTATCACTGAACCTCCTGGTGATTTGCAGTGCAGAAGGAAGGCCATCCAAGCTGGGCCACCTCTGCCTTGTATAATCATCATATCCCTCAGCGGGAATCCCAAGAATCTCACCCAGCTCCTTGGCATCAAAGGAGATCTTAACCCCTTTTACCTGACTGGATACCCTGCCATCCTTGACTTCTGCATTTGACATGAACTCGACAATCTCACTTCTGCCAGCCTGCCTTCTAGTTGAAGGACCATGTCCTTCCAGCCCTGTACTGCTGTACATCCAGAGTGTCCACAAGGTAAATCATGTCGGATTCTTCAAGATCCTTCAGCAACCTTCCCTTCAGTATCGTGCGCTTCCCAAATTTTATCAATTTGTCTGTCTCTCCACCAGACTCCTCTGCTTCTTCACCACTCCACTCATCATCATCAACCTGAGCCTTCTTTGATTTCTTTGTGGACCTAGTCCTCCTAGCAACAGTCGAGGGTGTAGCAGACACATATGCTGACTTCTTGGAAGAAGTCTTGGCCTTCTTTGGTTTGGGTGTCTCAATCTCAAGTTCTGCCATTTGTTCCTCTTGATGGAACAGGTCCATCTCCTCAACATCAACAGCCTCTGCGGGCTCAAACACTTTTGCCTTCCCCTTTTTAGCTTTCTTTCTCCTACTCTCCCTCAAAGCTTTCTGTAACTCCTCTTCACTCTGACTAATTGCACTCTTTGTAGTGAGACCTCTAGGAATGGAAGCATCAGCAGAGGGAGTGGTTTTTCTCTTCTTGCTTTCCACTGGAGGAGCAGCTTTCTTGGTCTTGGGTGTCTTCTTCTTTTTGGGTTTATAGCTTTCCCCTAATTTTCTCATACGATCAGCCAAAATTTCTTCAATTGATGAACCAGGTTTATCGGTTGCATGTTGAAGATTTTCCAGCCCCTCTGCAGCCTCTCTAGAATTACTTCCACCTAAATCCTTGGCACCTTCTTCTACAACCACTGGGACAGTCCCACAAATTGCCAATGGAGTGCCTCCTTCCCCTGTTCCCCTCATAGCTTCTTTCTCCCTCTCTCTCAAGGTTATTTTTACCGCCTCTTCGTCTCTTATCAGGAATCTCCACATCCACTGCAGAACCAATTAAAACAAACCTATTTTCAGAAGTGACTGGCTCAGACTCAATTTTAGATGTTACCTGTTTAGAATCAGAAGAGCCCATTGCTTCCCCCTCAGTGGCGGTCTTGAAGGAGTCATTGGAGTTCTCAGATTCTTGGGCCTGGCTAGCTTGAAGTTTTGTGTTCAATTTTCTAGCTAGAGATCCAGAGGCCACAGTATTTCTGGCGAGCATTTTCACACGCCTTCTCTTGGGTTCTAAATTGGGGCTTGGTTGTACAACGGAAGTGATTGGAGGAGACGAAACAGGGTTATTTTGAGGGGTAGTGGGATGTGATTGAGATGGAGTGGAAGAATTTGATTGAGATGGGGGTGGAACTAGTATCTTCAAGCGTGATATCGTAGTCATGTATGATTGAGGAGGATGAATTAGGAGGTGGAGTGTTAGCCATGGTGACTATTTTTTGTTAAAGAAAATCAGGATCAAGGTGTTTGAGTAAAACATTGAAAGGGTTTCGATGATTATGGCTTTAAGAAAAAGGTGAAGGATTAGAGAAATGATGATGGGTTTTTAAAGGCTTGGTTAATAAATACACAACAGATGTAATTTTGGTCAAGTGGGAGTCTAATCGGTTTAGGAGTGTCAGGTGATAAGTGATTGTTATGACTCCCCTATAATCTAGGCTATTTTAATTTGATTTGACTCTTTGGAACTGGTTCGAATTTGGGATAGGTACTAGATTTTGTAAAGGCTTATTATAGATAAAGTCCTGCTCATGAGTAACTATTGATATTTCAATATGTGTATAGTGATGAGCACATACCTTGTCTGTTAGATGAACCAACAATGATGAACCAGGTTCATCTTGTTAGAATCTCTTGATTAAGCCTCAATTTACAAAAATAGAAAAAAATCATTAGTAACCAAGGAGTCATATTAACACATGGCAAGAGAGCATGACTTTTAAGGCATGAGACTGAGCAACAATTATTCTGATTATTTACACCTTACAGAATTCCTAGCCAATTATTTTTCATTTTGTTTTGAATTGGTTCCATTAGGTGATCTTAATCATCCCTAATTCCAACTTGTTTCTCTCAAAATGCTCTCTACTTAGTGCCTTAGTAAAGATGTCAGCAATTTGTTTGTCAGTAGCACAAAATCCAGTAGAAATCATTCCCTTCTCATAGTTGTCTCTTAGGAAATAGTGTCTAACATCTATGTGTTTTTTTCTTTTATGATGGACGTGGTTCTTTGTCATACTAATAGCACTAGTGTTATCACAGAAGATAGGAATGCATCCAACCTCTATGCCAAAATCCATCAGTTGTTGCTTAATCCATAGTAACTAAGCACAACATGAGGTTGCAGCCACGTACTCAGCCTCAGCAGTAGATAGAGCTACTGAATTTTGTTTCTTAGTGGCCCAAGACACAATACATGAGCCCAAAAAGTGTGCCATGCCTGAGATGCTCTTTCTATCTACCAAAAAGCCTGCATAGTCAACATCAGCATATCTCACAAGATCAAAATTACTACCTTTAGGATACCAAAGACAGAGGTCTGTGGTGCCTTTAAGGTATCTCAAGATTCTCTTCACTACAGTTAAGTGTGATTCCTTTGGATTATCCTGAAATCTTGCACAAAGCCCTACTCTGAAGACAATTTCAGGTCTACTGGCAGTAAGATACAACAATGAACCAATCATTCCTCTATACAACTTTTGATCGACAGACGAACTAGATTCATCTACATCTAGTTTTGCAGTTGTTGCAATAGGAGTGTCAATTTCCTTTGAGTCTTCCATTTTAAATCTTTTAAGCAATTCTTTCACATATTTTTTATGATGGATCATAGTTCCATTTGAATTTTGTTTAATTTGTAAGCCTAAAAAGAAGTTAAGCTCACCCATCATGATCATTTCAAATTCGCTCCCCATTAGTTTAGCAAATTCTTTACTTAGCTTTTCAGAAGTTGCCCCAAAGATTATGTCATCTACATATATCTGCACTACCAAGAGATCTTTACCTTTTTCCTTCAAGAATAAGGTGCTATCAATTTTACCTCTCTTGTAGTCATGTTCCAGCAGGAATTTTGAAAGCCTTTCATACCATGCCCTTGGAGCTTGCTTGAGTCCATACAGTGCTTTGTCAAGCTTGTACACATGATCAGGATTCTCCTTGTTTTCAAACCCCGGAGGCTGCTTTACAAACACTTCTTCCTTGAGATAGCCATTCAGGAAGGCACTCTTGACATCCATCTGGTGAAAGGTGAATTCCATGTAAGCAACAAAGGCTATGAGGATCCTAATTGCATCCAACCTTGCCACAGGAGCAAAGGTTTCATCATAGTCTATTCCTTCCTCCTAACTGTATACTTGGACCACCAATCTTGCCTTGTTTCTTGTAACTGTTCCATCTTCATCAAGTTTGTTTCTGAATACCCACTTTGTGCCAATCACTAATCTATCAAAGGGTCTAGGTACCAGATGCCAAACTTGACTCCTTTCAAATTGGTTGAGTTCTTCTTGCATTGCATTTACCCAATCTGCATCCTGCAAAGCTTCAACAATATTTTTAGGTTTAATCAAGGATAGAAAAGCATCAAACAGATTTTTCAAAGAGGATCTGGTTCTGATTCCAGATGTTGGATCAGTTATAATGTTCTCCATGGGGTGTGAGCTTTGATATCTGTGTAGTTTTACAACCAACTGGGTATTACTTAAAGATCCTACAGTGTCTTGTTGTTGAGGAACAAGATCAGGGACAAGTTCCAATGAGGTTTGGAAATTAGTTTGTTTCTCAGTTTCCCCTGGCATGTTGCCTGGGATGGATGAACCTATTCCATCACCCGTTCCTTCCTCCAGTGTCGCTCCAGTTTGGTCTGAGTTTCTGACTAGCCCAATTTCTTCATCTACTTGTTCTTGTCTCTCAGAGAGTATGTTAGTTTCATAAAAAACAACATGCACACTCTCTTCAACACATATAGTTCTTTTGTTATACACTTTATAAGCCTTACTATGTGAAGAATATCCCAAGAATACTCCCTCATCACTTCTGGGATCAAACTTACCTAGGGAGTCTTTGCCATTGTTGTGCACAAAGCACTTACAGCCAAAAGCCCTAAGATGGGATATATTGGGCTTTCTCCCTTTAAGTAACTCATAGGGAGTCTTCTCTACAAGTGGTCTAGTCATGCACCTATTTATGATGTAGCATGCAGTGTTTATTGCTTCTGCCCAGAAGCTATGAGGTAGTTTACTAGAAAGAAGCATGGTTCTACCCATATCTTCAAGGGTTCTGTTCTTTCTTTCAACAACTCCATTTTGTTGTGGAGTTCTAGGGGAAAAAAAGTTATGAGCTATGCCATGTTCATCACAAAATTCAGCAAACTTTGCATTTTTAAATTCAGTGCCATGATCATCCTTATTGATGCAAGTTTATTTCCTAATTGTTTCTGTATTTTTCTAAGAAAAGAAGTAAACATGTCAAATGCTTCATCTTTAGATGTTAGAAACAATGTCCAGGTAAATCTAGAATAGTCATCAACAAGCACCATTACATATCTCTTACCACCTCTGCTTAATGTTCTCATAGGACCACATAGGTCCATATGGACCAGTTCCATCGTCCTGGTGGTACTTACCATTTTCTTGCTTTTGAAAGATGATCTTACCTGCTTCCCCCTAGCACAAGCCTCACAAACTTTGTTTTCCTTGAACTTAATGTTAGGGAGACCTATCACTAGGTCCTTGGAGACTAATTTGTTGAGTTGATTTAAACTAGCATGTCCAAGTCTTTTGTGCCAAAGGAGGGGATCACTGTCCAACACACTCAAACAAGTTAATTCATTTTCTGATAGTGTGGACAGGTCTATGATATATATATTATTTACTCTTTTTCCCTGCAAAATAATCTTGTCAGTGATAAGATTAATCACAAAATATTTTGTAGAAGTGAATGCAACCATGTTACCTCTGTTACACAGTTGTGACACACTGATTAGGCTATATTTCAAGCCATCTATCAAGTAAACTTTATCAATGGAACGTGTGTCATCCTTACCTACCTTACCAACCCCAATAATTTCACCTTTCTTCCCATTTCCAAAGGAGACATTTCCTCCTTTGAGGTTTTCAAGTGAAAGGAATTGTTCCTTGTTCCCTGTCATGTGCTTTGAGCAGCCACTATCCAAGTACCATAGTTGACTGCTCCCTTTCACTTGAACCTACAAAACAAAATCAGGGGTTAGTCTTAAGAATCCAAACTAGTTTGGATCCTTTTCTATGAGAAAAAAGATGAATTAAGCTTCTTCTGGCCCAATTTGGCAGCCAATTTTTCTTTCGAACAAAACTTTTATTCCTTTGACTGGCATGCTCTTTTGCATTGCATTCAATTTTGAAGTGACCAGTCTTATCACAGTGGGTGCAGATTTTGTTCTCAGGAAGTGTGAGGTACTTACTTTCGGGATACAATTTAGGTAGTTGAATCCCAAAGACAAGTCCTCTTCTGTTGCTACTGTGATTTTCTTGAAGCCATGTCAAGGCATCAGAAGATTTATTCCATTTGCATGTTCGATCCAGTTCATGTTTGACCTTTCCAAGTTCCTCTTTTAGAACTCTTATCTGTTCATCTTCATTATACAACTCATCCTTTAGTCTGCCTACATTTTCTTCTAACATGAGTTGAGAGTTGCCAGTTGTCTTCTTGCTAGTTCCTAGTTTCAGTTTTAAATTTTTCAGATTTTAACTCTAGGACCTTAGCTTCAAGTGGATGAACCGGTTTCTTCAAGGCAGTGTTTTCATTTACAGATTCACTTACTCTGAGCTCCAGGTTCTTACACTTTGCTTTTAACATTACACACTCCTTAGACAACTGTTCTTTTTCTTTATTTATTTCTTCAGAATCATCAATGAAGTCAAGTAATAATTCATAGAGTTTTTCTTTGGATAAGAACTTAATCTTATTTTTGAGATGAGATACTTACCTCTGATTCCTCATCTGATTCACCAATTTCCATGAGTGCTTGCATATCTCCATCTTCATCATCTGATTCTTCATCTAAACTTTCTCCCCAAGCAGCAACCATAGCTTTTGTTGATGTTGTGTTTTTCTTGGGATGAACCAGTTCCTTCTTCCGGTTCCTTCATTCAAATCTTTCCCTTTTCCATTCAACTTCCCACTGATGACAGTTCTTGATGTGATGATAAGTTTTTCCACATTTGTAGCATCCCTCGTTGGTAGGTTTTTCTGGTGCCTTTGCCTTGTTGTAGTTTCCACCTCTTGAGATGCCCTTTTTCCTGATGAGATAGTTTTTGAATTCCTTGGTGATCATATCTATTTTATCTTCCTCCAAATCTGTTCCCTCAGTTATTCTCAGTGCCAGACTTCTTTCCTTCTTGAGAGCATCCATCTTCATTGTCTGCCTTCTAAGTTCATAGGCAGTGAGATTTCCAATTAGCTCATCCAATCTGAGGGTTGCCATGTTCTTGGATTCCTGAATAGAAGTGATCTTACTCTCCCAAGAGATTGGCAGAACCCTTGTCAAAATCTTTTCAACCTTGTCTTCTTCAAGGATAGTCCTTCCAAGAGATTTTAGTTCATTTGTCAGAGTAGTGAACCTAGTGTACATCTCTTGNTGTTCCCTCAGTGATTCTCAGTGCCAGACTTCTTTCCTTCTTGGGAGCATCCATCTTCATTGTCTGCCTTCTAAGTTCATAGGCAGTGAGATTTCCAATTAGCTCATCCAATCTGAGGGTTGCCATGTTCTTGGATTCCTGAATAGAAGTGATCTTACTCTCCCAAGAGATTGGCAGAACCCTTGTCAAAATCTTTTCAACCTTGTCTTCTTCAAGGATAGTCCTTCCAAGAGATTTTAGTTCATTTGTCAGAGTAGTGAACCTAGTGTACATCTCTTGGATGGTATCTTCTTCCTTCATAGATAAACTCTCATATTGAGAATATAGTAATGTACCTCTGGATCTTTTCACTTGTGCAGTTACTTCATGAGCCACTTGCAAAGTTTCCCAAATTTCCTTGGTAGTGGTGCAGCTTTGAATTCTACGATACTCATCTGGACCAAGTCCACACACAAGCCACTTCTTGGACTTGGCATTCTTTTCCCATTTTCTTAAGTCTTCAGCAGTGCAGTCAGCTCTTATCTTTGGCACATCTATTCCTTCAGCAGTCTTCTTCATGGTGGCCAAAGAATCGTCAGTGACTATGTCACATAGTTCATAGTCTTCTCTAATTAAGTGATCCTTCATCCTGTTCTTCCACCAGGAGTAGTACTGGCCATTGAAGAGTGGTGGCCTAGCAGTTGATTGTCCTTCCCAGTTCTCAGGTGGTGCACTCATCTTGATCTTTTCCTAAGGTGTTAGCCTTTTCAAGGATAACCCGCTCTGATACCAATTGTTATTTATCTATGTCAATACCACACAAGAGAGAGGGTGATTTATGTGGTGACCAATTTTTGCATGCAGTAGTTATAGAAGGACCAGGTTCTTCTATGTGTTCCAACTCCTACAATTTGCAGAATAATAATTGTAGAAAATAAAGGAACACAACAATTTTACGTGGAAAACCCCTGGCTCAAAAGGTGAAAAATCCACGACCTACTTCCCAGTAGGATTTTCCCAAACTCTTCACTAAATCAATGAGCCAAACAACATTTACAAAATAAACTCTTTTGTAAACCTAAGGATTAACTCTAACCCTTTGTGGCAAACTAGCCTCTAGCTATTTGCGACAAACTTCAAGTTAACTATAACTTGAACACTCAGTACCTATTACAATTGCTTCTAGATAAAGCTGAAAGGTACAATTTGTAATCACCTACTACAAATAAACTAGACTAAAAGACAACAGATGGAACTGGTTCTTCTAGCTGGTTCAAGTAGCTTCATAATCGCACAGGAAATTCTCACACTAACTGCTTACAAAATTGCTTTGGTAATTTTGTTCTCAATTCTTGTTTTGCTTCTATGTTTGTGCGCACCTGTTGAATAAGAATACTTGAAAATATATATGATCAGTAGAAAAGGAGATATACTAGAATTCGGATGCAACTCTTCCAATTCGAATGCAACTCTTCCTTGGTGGAAGAGTTCTAGTTGATCTCAACTCCCTAGATCCTCTTCTATCTTGATTCTGTCCTTACTGAATAAGGAGTCCATCTCCCTATCAATTTTCAACCTTTTCGATCAGGAGATATATCTTCAGATCACTGATTGTGCTTATCTCCTGTGTCACCTCACGTGTCATTAACTCTACATGTTTATGTGTCAGTGATGGACCTGGTTCAACTCTGAGTTCATTTGTCAATCTTCAAAACCATTCAGCTTCTTGATCCAACAGGTCTTCCTATACATACTTGCTCTGCATTTTAAAAGTTAAATATTAGATGGAAACATCATAAATATAAATTATTAAACTTCTTAAAAGAACATTTATACCTTAAACTGATTGAAAAGTTACTCCTTCAACGAGAATGGAAAATCAATCCAAGGCGCATAAGGGCCATCATAAAGCTTTTTGATGGCATTGGTGATTATCTTCGTAGTCTTCTTACCCGGCTTGAACCTGCAATTTAACAATAAAAACACATGAATAAATTAGTAAAAACATTACAAAACAATAGATGCAAAAATAACAAATAACTCTTACTCGTCACCCTCAGGGACTATGATGATCCTGCCATAGCGATCATAATGCACTACCTCTGGATCATCATCCTCAATATGTGTATCAGAGGCATGTGTAGACGGTGTAAGGGGATCAGAGCTACTGTCTCGTAGGCGAAGGCCTGAAATAGATGGAGTTGATGATGAAGATGGTTGTGATCCCTGTGACTGCAACATAGCTGGATGCAACCCATGTGGCTGTGATACTTTTAGCTATAACCCGAGTGGCTGTGACATAGCTGGATGCGACCCATGTGGATGTGATATTGATGGTTGTGACCCGAGTGACTGTGACATGGATATATGTGATCCATGTGGCTGTGATATGTAGGGATGCGATCCATATAGCTGTGATGCAGATGGCTGCGATCCACGTGGCTGTGATGTAGATGGCTACGATCCACGTGGCTGTGAGGCAGCTGGATAGTATGTCGGACATATAGTCCTTTGGCCCTGTGATGGAAGACCTGGTGTGTGGATGAAGGTATAGGCCTCGTGATGATGTAGCAGCTCAGTATAGTCGTGCGGTGGAGGATAAGACATAGGCATCTCTGAAAAGGGTGGAAAAGAGGGAGTATTATTATCTATCCTCCTATTTCCCTTCCTAGCCTTTTCCCGACCCCGAGTACTGTTAGGGTCATTGTTACCTTGACCCTTGCCTGCCATTTGCATAATATAATACATATTTAGATTTAAACTTATAAGAAACTATTTATAAAACGAGAGTGCTTTTAAAAAATCAACTTTTTAATCCTCGTCGACGTATTGTTCCACGTCCAAGAATTCCTCGTCGTTCCTCATCCAAGAATTCCTCGTCCTCACTTGTTTGAATTTCATCAATTGATTCTTCGTCCTCATTTTCTGTAATTGTTACTTCATTTATATTAACTTCTTCCGATATGCGTTCATGATGTTCCAAATCATTTTCTAACTGATCATCCACTATTTGGTGAAAACTGGAGATATCGTTTTGATAAGCAATATCTAACACATTCTCGACTTCCACCCTACCTACAGGCTTAGTTTTTATAATAACCCACCAATCGGACTTATTTCGCCGCTATGGATAAGTAGCATAATACACTTGCCTAACGTTATGTGCAATAATAAAAGGATCATAGCTATCATACTCCCTCGTATGATTAATCTCAATTATGTTGTATTGGTGGTGTACTCTTGTATGTACGTAGCTAGATTCCCAGCAGTCATCCACCCAGACAATATTCCATACGCAGGAAAATCGTTAATAGTCCACATTAAATTAGCACGCAAATTGAAATTCTGCTTGGTTGATATGTCATATGTTTCAACACCATCACACCACAAATGTTTTAGCTCATCAATCAAAGGTTGAAAATATACATCAATCAAACATTTCGGATTACGTGGACTGGAGATAATACAATTTAAAAATATATATATATGGACTAGACATACACAACTCAAGTGGTAGATTATAAGGTGTAAGAAAGACATGCCATCATGAATATGGTGTCGCAAATAAAGAAAAGGGCGTGAAGTCATCCGCACACAAACCTAACCGAATGTTCCTTGGTTCACTAGCAAAATCTGGATATGTCCTATCAAAGTGCTTCCAAGCTTCTCCATCCGAAGGATGACATATAACACCAGGTGGTCTTCTATTTTCAAAGTGTCATCTCATATGAGGAGCATAACTCAACAATGCATATAACCTCTTTAACCTAGGTATAAGAGGTAAATAATGTATCGCCTTTACAACGACCATATTCCTGCTGGAAAGCCTCTTGAAACGAGGCTTTTCGCAAAATTTACAACTTTCTAAATTTGCGTCATCTTTATAATATAACATGCAACCATCTTCACAATAATTAATTCTCATTGACGAAAGCCCTAACTTAAAAACCAATCTCTTTGCCTTATAAAAATCACCAGGTAAGTTGATATTTGTGTCAAGTAGTTCACTCATAAGGTCAATGAAAGAGTCCATTGATGCTTGAGAAATATTTCAATCAGATTTGACACTTAGTAATCTAACTGCAACAAACAACTCAGAGTGCGGACTTCCTTCACGTGGCGGGCGACTAGCTTCCTCTAATTGTTCATAAAAATATTTTGCATCTTCATTAAGAGTTTGTTCAACATTTTCATTGGGCTCACCCCCGAAGTGCATCCCAAAAGCATCTGCAACCATATCCTGAATTCTAGAATCATGATTTGTATTCTCCACCGACTTACTACTTTCACCAACAACTCTCCATGATTAGTCCACACAAAGTAATTTTCCATGAACCCCTTCCTATAAATATGAAGCTTAACTTCCTCCGGTTTTTTAAACTTCACACAATCGCACGCGACACAAAGGCATCTAGTTACTCCTTCAATTTGGTATGGTGAAAGTGACATTGCATGTCTAATAAAGTCATCAACCCCTTCTACAAAATCCTCCCGCAAACCCCGGCGATTAGGATAATTCCTATTGTACATCCAAGTACGATGTTCCATCTATACAAATAAAACAAGAATAAATTAATTTATTCTACAATTATAAATTAATTAATTTTTTTTACGTTAATTAAGATAATTAGTTTTTCCTAATTACACCAAAATTAAATTAGTAAATATAATTAATTATAAATTATAAGTTCAATTCATATCCTAGAGTTTAAACATAAAATAAAAGTTCGAATTATATCCTAAAAGTTCAATTCATATCCAAAAAGTTCAATTTATATTAGTTCAATTCATATCCAAAAAGTTTAATTCATATCCTAAAAGTTCAACCCATACCCTAAAAGTTCAATTCACAAGAACAAATCCTAAAAACTCAATTCAATTCATATCCTAAGAGTTTAAACATAAACTAAAAGTTCAATTCATATCCAAAAAGTTCAATTCATATCCAAAAAGTTCAATTCATATCCTAAAAGTTCAACCCATACCTTAAAAGTTCAATTCACAAGAACAAATCCTAAAAACTCAACTCAATTCATATCCTAAGAGTTTAAACATAAACTAAAAGTTCAATTTAGATCCTAAAAGTTCAATTCATATCCAAAAAGTTCAATTCATATCTTAAAAGTTCAACCCATCCCCTAAAAGTTCAATTCACAAGAACAAATCCTAAAAATTCAATTCAATTCATATCCTAAGAGTTTAAGCATAAACTAAAAGTTTAATTCATATCCAAAAAGTTCAATTCATACCCTAAAAATTCGTTTCACAAGAACAAATCCTATAAACTAAATTCAATTAATCTAAGTTAATAATTCAGTTCTAACTATACTATTCAAAATAATACAAACTTAAAGATTCAATTTACACCTTATGTAATCAATTCAATTAAAAAAAGACAAAAAACCTTAGAGTTCAATAAAATACAAAGTTAAACAATCAATTGAAACACTAATTAACTAATTAACAAAACATTAAATTTATACACAAAAGAATTCACTTATCAAAAATTTTATCTATAACTTTAACAAAGTAAGATCGGAATAATATTCATGTAACAAAAAGAAATTGAAAACCCGATAAAATCGAACAAATCCAAACCGATATAATTGGTTTGATTTTGATAAAAATCAAACTAATCTGGTCCATGCACACCCCCAGTATCTACAAACCTTTTCATTGCACTAAATATATGGGTTAATATTTATAAATTTAATACTCCTAATGCAGATAGTAGAATATGTGATGTAAGAATGACGGCTCAAATTTGGCTTATAGAAACCAGTGAATTATCTTATTAGATTGCCGTTGAATATATGACTCATTAAAGGGGAAGCGCAGCAGTAGCGGAGTTAGAGAAGTAAATTTGGGTTCACACGAACTCAGTAACTTTTACTTAAACTTTATATTTGTATTAAAAAGTTCTCAAAATATGTATAAATTTTTAATTATGAACCCAATAACTAAAATGAGTTATGAATTAAGTGACAAATTCAAAATTCATAAATTTCAAATCCTGGCTTCGCCCTGAAAAACTCTCCTAGCAAAGGATGTAATACGCTATATGAGCTTATCCAGTTCACTTTCAAAGTACTTCTCAATTATGGCTCTCCCTCGTTCCAATGTCTTTGTTCCACTGATGAAGATATCTTATTGCATGAGTTTCAATTAACTTCTTTTGTTTAACAGTTTTTTCTCGTTTTGGAACCTGTTAAGGTTATCAAATTCATGAATTTGTACAATTCATACAAGTGAGAAAATGCAAGAAAAAATTGCATGTGCTTATGAACATGTGTGACAAGTAAATGATTCCTACATATCATTCATACGAGTGAGAAAACTTGCATGGGCAAAATTAACTTATGATCGTGCACTAAGCTTGTAATACATGTCATGTAAAGTATCCGTTGCCAACTTTCCATCATGAACAGTTCCTCCCTCCTAGTGAAACCTCCAACTTTAATTTTTGTTTCACTGCACTATCTAGATGTATAGACTAGGGGCGGCAAAATACGCCCAAACCACCCATTTGCCACTCCTAATTGAGATACAGTTTGGATTTTTTGACGAGGACGATGTCTATCATAGAGAAATCACTGATCATTAGGGATGATAAACGGGCAGGTCGGATATGAGCGGGAAAAAAACGAGTAACGCAAGAAAATGATAAATTGTCCGACCCGACCCATATTTAATACAGATAAAAAAGGGTTAACCGGCGGATAATATGATTATCCATGACTTCTTAAATATGATCACTTTTGGGAGAATTCCTAGTCTCCCAAACTTGAGAAACCTCTAATTTGAGGCTTTACAAATGTAAAAGTTAAACACATTAGTTATCCGTTGGTTATCCATTTTCTAAGTGGATAATATGGTTCTTATCCATATTTGACCCGTTTTAAACACTTCATTATCCAACCCATTTTTTCATGGATAAAATGGGTGAATAATTGTTTTCTTTAACCATTTTGCCACCACTAAAAAGGGCAGTCCGATGCATTAAGCTCCCGCTATGCGCGGGGTCCGGAGAAGAGTCGGGAAAGAACAGATCATATATAAACACATGCATTAATTTACTTCAGCCTTGCTGGCTGAGGATGCTGCTGCTTGCTCATCTTGATAAAGCTAGCCATTGGCCACTGGTCAGTAAGATTACGTACTCAGACAGTTAGAAGTCCATCATAAGTACTTCCATCCACTCGATAAATTTAAGTTTACAATCATAAGCTAAGACAAAAACTGCACTATCTAGATGTATAGACAAAGGTTTAAGACTCATCATTTAATAAGATGAGCAGAAAAGAATTGCATTAGGAGGTATTACATTAGGCACTAGAAAGGCCAATCTCAACGTTGGAGAACAAATTGTACTAAATGTAACTCTAGAAACACGGTACTTTACAGTTCTTACAAGTGGGCTAACTGGTGTCATTTCATTTGCACCATTCCGACGGGTTTAAACAGGAACGCGTTTTCCACGGTAGCGGTCAAAGAACTGCAGAAAAGAAAACAATCTCAGACAAAAGAAATTCAACAATAACAGCAGAGCATATAGTTTTCCATTTTCCATCTTCGCATCCCCGATTTCCTTTTATTACTTCTACACCACGGAGGCCGGTAATGGTAACAAGTGTAACAGGAGCAGAAGTGGAATCATTTTTCATTTGAGATATGCCGTTTTTAATTCACTTGAAATAAGACGTATTCTAGTAAAATAAGTGAGCACTCTCCTGCAAAGCTACCTTAATGTAGGACCTCGTATATCTTTTCAACAGATTAGACATTCACAAGATTACTTAGCAAGAAACCAAATATATAGTATCATTTTTTTTATCAATTCCGAAATACATATCATCCGCTACATCAATTCACCTGAATGTAGCTGTCTAACAACTGATTAACAAAAAAGGATATAGCTGTCTAACAATCAGATGAATTATTTAATTTAATTTACGGCATAGTAATGGATGACTGATAAAAGAATAGAGTAACTAAACACAACGTATCACATAACATTATAGGATTGAAGCAACGATAAACACCCTTGCAGAACCTTTATAAAAAAAAAAGGTTATGCAAGGGTATTAATCATTGCTTCAATCCTATTCTAGCAAAGCCTAAAGAAAATAGTTGCACTCTGTATTCTAGCAAAGCCTTAATAAATGAAATTGCATTCTAAAAATTGATCTATATAACTAACTGGGAAAACAACCAATGGGCTCATCACTAATTGTTATCTGCTATCACGACAAAAGTGAAAAAGCTAGTAGTTGATTTCCTGCTTTTGAAATGGAAGTCTGAAAAATTGGGGNGGGGGGGGGGGGAACAAATAAAGAAAAAAAGTCGCATAGTTAGTGCACGTATTATGGTAGACTATTAAATGAAAAGAAAAGGTGTACCAGGATTACTTCTATATATTCTAGTCTTCGGGGTGACCAGTGAATAGTCATGGCTTGTATAGGAAGATAACAAAGAGAATTAGGGAGAAGAGGAAGAGATAACATGTGCAAGGGCATACATTTAAGGCAAGGGCATACATTTAAGGTACAAAAAGTAAGAGAACCAGGGACTTGCTCATAAACGTGCATAATAGGACACAAGCTACCGTATTCATGAAACTTAGGTGGAACTCTCAACTCCTAGTACTCATTTTTATTTCACAAAGGACTAAATAGCAAACATGGAATAATTAACATTTATGCTCAAGTGTCTCTACTTTAATCGGTGGGACTGTTATGCACAGAAGTTGAAGATTTCAAATAGACTGACAATATGGTGAGCATTTTGGGGTTTTGGGGGGTGGGGGTGGGGGGAGCATGTGGTCCGTGAAAGTCGTGATGGAGACTGGTAAATGTTGAACTAATTGCTAGT
>ML394222.1:0-13439 GCA_005239525.1 Nicotiana knightiana | reverse complement strand
GGATATGACAATTTCTTTAGTCGTATTACGACAAAACTTTGGACAGTTAAATGTACTTCCTGGTTTCTCTGTGTCAATTCCAAGGATTACCTACTACACCATGAATCAACACATATTACTTCTTTCCTAATCTTAGTAACATAAATTCCAAAAATTCCTTCACTGCACAGAATATAACAAAGCTGATAGCAATGAAAAAGATATATGACAGGAAAAACATACCGATCTGACAAAAGGCTGCTGAAAGATCCAGCCTATAATAGGTATCTTTTGCAGGAAAACTGCCAGTGTTGGCCAGAAACCACTGTCCAAAACTATTTATTAGCACCCCGAGATGAAAGTAAAAGGACTGAAGGTGAAGGACCATCAATAACTTATGAACCCAATTTACCTGAAGAGTACGACAAATCCATAGGCCTCAAGAATCATTCCCAGTATAGGCCAACCAATGACAACAAAGAAAAATCCAACACCAAATGAAATGGTTCCCTGTGGAACAAGCAAAACAAGTATGCAAGATAGCTAAGCATAATAACAAATATAAGCACAAATGATATACACCAGATCATCAATATGAGGAGTAAGATGAAAGGAGGGAGGAGAAAGCAGGAAAAAAGACACATAAAAGAAAGCAAACCTTGTAATTACTACGTTTCATAAAAAACTGCAATGATGACTTGAGACCAATGGTTAGTGCCACCCCTGAGATGAAGAGTATCTGATTCAGTAAAATAACACTATGTCAACTGGCAGAAAGTAAGGTAAGCTGGCAAAAGAAAATCAAGGAAAACCAGAGAAATATTATTATAATGGAAAGACATTAAACTTACATTGCCCATGGCAATTAGTCCCTTGTCGAAAAAGAAAACAATCCCAAGGAATGAGAAAAACACTCCAAATCCCGTCAATCCTAGCCCAATCTCTGTTTCAACAAGAATCCCAAGCTTAACAGACATAATATATCAAATAGCGGTGCTGAATGCTTAATTTTTTTAATCTTCCAAGCTAGAATAGCACTAAGCAGCATACATATATATATCTGGTAAAAGAAACACTATCACAAAAAGGCTCATTGTCCGCAAACCAATATAGGAGGTAGAAATCCATAAGACGCTATCATTAGGAAACTGTGATGTGATGATTGAACAAACTATATACAAAATGAATATTCATGCTTCCTGAATGCTAAAACAGGTACGCTTTAAGGTTCAGCTTTACATAAACTGAAATCTAAATCATCTACATAATCCGTATTACTATCCCAAATCCCAATTATAGGCTAGACCATAGATTTAACTTGGTCAGAATTTACCAATACAGATATGCAATATAAATTTACATCTTTTCTTGCATACCGCAGCCCAAATCAAACCCTAACTAGAACCCCCAATCTCAAGGTTGGAAGTGGAAGCTCCTTGTCTTTGGACTATCCCTCACTTCGCCACATTCTACCTCAATAAGGCTAATCTTCAACGCACATGAACAATGGATTGCTAAAGGAAATAACTCAAAACTAGAGCAACACTAGATTAGTAATCAACAGAATAACTTACTTTTCCGATCATTCATTTCGAAGGACAACATTTTTCACCAATTCAGATAAAGCCAAATCCAAGTGACACCTGCAATGCAGAAAACATCACCAACGTAATCAGTAACCACTGTTATGAATCAAATAGAAAAATATACAACGAGAAAAGTGCTCGAATGAGCCAATATCATTAAATTTAATATAAAGCAACTCTGCTCAGCGTACCAATAGAATATTTTATCAAACCTAACAAATTAACTCAATTAAAATCGCACATTCACAAACAAAAAAAAAACTCATGAATCAGCAATACTATGCAAATTAACACATAGAGAGAAATCAGAGTCGGATCAAGCATAGCAGCAGAGAGATGTGAGTGCACACACGAACTCACCGTCTCGGACCTAAGTAATGCATGAAATATCAAAAACTTTAAATATATATATAGACGTAAATATATTAGATTATGCATCCGCTGGATTCAAACTCTAGATCGGTGTTAGAGAAAAAGAGAACGTACGAAATGGAGTGATGAGCGATACGATTGAAGCAACAAAAAGGAGCTGAAGTGATGAATCTGAGAGCTTAGAGGTGTAGAATTTAGAAATGGGGGGATTAATGTAGTTTACGGTGTCGTTTTGGGTGTGAAGCAAGCTTATGCTATTGGCGTCAATTGCAGCAGTATTTCCCCCTTTTTAATTGGAAGGATGTGAAGTAGTTATTAGTTATTACCCGATTTTAATAGAGTTGATTAAGGTCTCATTTGTTTGCACTTAATGGAGGTCTGAATCTTAATCATTCAGATCTCAGACATTAAGTGCGTTTGTTTTTAAAGTCTGAATCTTAATTATTCAGATCTTAATCATTAAGTGCGTTTGTTTTTAAAGTCTGAATCTTAATTATTCAGATCTTAATCATTAAGTGTGTATGTTTTTTTTACTTCACAACCACTTAATGAGTCTGAATAGGTCTGTATGATTAAGATCTATAACAGAGACTTAATTTCATTAAGATCCTATCACATATTCATTATTAACTGCCGTCACCACCTACCATTATCAACTACCACCATACCACCACCACCTCTACTACCACCACGCCGCCATCATCCTCAATCATAGACGCCACCATTATCGACCATCACCACCCATTGTTTCCACCTTTCCGACCACCATATATCATTCTCACCCACCTCAACTGACCACCCCATCACCATCAACAACCACAGTCGATGCTGCCCATTATTATAGCCTACCACTACCCACCCACCACCTTTCTCAGTCACAACTACTACCACTAGCCGCCATTATTAACTATCATCACCCACCACCACAATCATAATCGACATCATTACTAATCACTACTAGCTACTAGTATGAACCACCATCATCAACCAAAACTACCACCAACCACCGCCTCTAGTCGGCATTCATCCGTTAGCCATCACCACCAACAACTATCATATTTTTAAAAAAATTATATATTTTATTGATAGAATATTAGATAAGTTAGTATTTTATTTGAATTTTATGTTTATTAATTTTCAAATAAAGATGAATTTTATACATTCAGATGTTAAAAATCAAACAGTCTTAATTATTTCTATTCAGATCTTGATACACATCTTAATATATTCAGATGTGTATTCAGATTCAGGTGTCTTAATCTTAATACACATCTTAATATTCAGATGTGTATTCAGATTCAGACGTCTTAATCTTAAAAAAAACAAATGAGGCCTAAGCCTAGTTCACTCATGGGCTGCCAATCAGTTAGCACTTTGTTATAAGTTACACATATAAAGAAGAATTAACTAAATAGCCATTTAATCTATCTCTTAAACTAAAAATAACCAGCATATGTATACTATATCAGTGGCGGACACATGGTGGTAGCAACTGTACCCGCTTCATCAAAAAATAATATTGTGTATATGTATAAATTAGGATTAAAACTGCGTAAATTTCGTATAAATATTTTATTTGAACCCACTTGACGACTAGTTATGGGGGCATTTGCATCAATACCCGCTTTTTGGGTCACGTTTTAACGTATACCCCCTTTGCAAAAAAAATTACAAGTGTACCCACTTTTCGCCTAAACTTCAGACATACGGGCCTGAAGTAGCAAAGACAATCACACAAACTTCAGCATTCTAGTAGACAGCTGAACTTAAGCATTCTACTAGCTGAAGTTTTGTTCTCTATTTGTTGAACTTCAGCATGTTTTAGCTGAAGTTTTATCCTGGATTCAATAGTTTTGTCGTAAAGCTTTTTCAAAAACTTTGGTAGAAGATGTTGAAGTTATTTAGTTCATTTGTAAAAACTTCAGCAATAAATAAGCTGAAGCTTTGTCCTAGATTCATTAGTTTTGTCATAAAAGTTTTTTCAAAAACTTTAGCAGATGCTGAAGTTATTTAGTTCATTTGTAAAATTTCAGCACTAAAGAAGCTGAAGTTTTGTCCTAGATTTATTAATTTTATCATAAAGCTTTTTCAAAAAACTTCAGCAGAAGATGCTGAAGTTATTTAGTTCATTTGTAAAAACTTCAGCACTAAATAAGCTGAAGTTTTGCACAGTAGCAGAAAGAAGGAGGCGCCTGAAGTTGTCAAAATTAGGGTATAGGTTAAATAATTTTAAAAATATGGGTATAAGTTAAATGGGGGTGACCAAATAGGGCGCCCCGTGCAATTTTTACAAAGTTATGTACTACTAAGATTGAATCCGCTTGCAAAATCCTGGGTCCGCCACAGTATAATATGTGTATAACCATATATAATCGATGCATAACTTATGTATACGACCAGCTAGAAAAAGTAATCAATTAACTCATCTAGTTATTTATGTAAAGATCCCAAATATTAACAGTTTATACATGGCCATACATAAAAATGCATATATTAGATACTACAGATTGTTTATTTTGGGTGGGGCGAGTATCTAGATTAGTTTCTCCTTTGCAACGGGTTTAAGGCCCAATCTAACACTTGGTTATGCCTTTATTTTTGGGGTTTTTATACGGTCGGCTTGATTTACCGTTTATTTTGTTTTAGTAGCTATACATAAATTATATAATGATTATATACGGTTATACATATATTATATATGAATTATACATATATTATGCTTCCGATTATTTTAAATTTAAGTGGAATGCGTTGCTATTTAGGTTAATTTGTTTTCCAAGTTATAAAACACTTATCGCCACGTAGTCATATTTTAATTGTAATACTACATATTACACTCACGTAAGCAAGCCACCTAAAGCTCTTAACTAGCTCATGATTAATTTAAGTGAAAACATGTCATGATTAACTAAGCCATATGTACTAAAACTAAGAACAAGTCTAATATTGCATTAGTATATGAATTTAAGCTTTTATACTTTGACAAAGTAAATCATTTTTAGGTTGATGTGGTGTAAACTTTCTAGTTTCATGTAAAATTTCTCCAAAGGTAAATATAATCATTAAGAACTAGCACAGATTTAAAATAACTCAATAAATCCAGGTGAATCATGCAACCCCATGGTGGGTGCAAACCTTATAATACAGTCAGAGAGGTCTGTAATTGCATCGCTATATAACAGTCATTTACTATAAAAGTCAAGTTGTTTATGGAATCAATATTTATGTTGTGTTCTAATATATATTCTCTATAACCGTGTAATCAAAAAAATAAGAAACAAATAAGACTGTTATAGAGAAATTTGAGTGTATATAACATAAGAAATTAAACAAGCTTATTGCAATATGACGGTAGAAAACTTTGCTATTGCAAAGAAAAGAAACTAAGTTACAAAGTCATAATTATTTTGTCTTAGTTTATTGCTATTTCTCCCCTCCACAAATTTTATGCTCATGGTTTTGTTGTGAAACTTTCTAGTTTCACATGCAGTCTCTTATATAACGTATATTACATAATTAATATCCCTAAAGAGGACCTGTATATATAGTAAATCAAGAAAGGCCATGCTCCAATTGTTTCATCTCTTCCTTGAAAACAGGCATGGCTTCTTCTTGCAGACAAACCAAAACTTTGAAACCATCTTTCTTTCCTTCAGTAGCAGAAGAATAAGGCAAGAAAAAGCAAGGTTCAACACTACCAACTAAGTGCCTAGATAGAGGGAAGACAGTCACAGGACCTCCCCATCCAAAATCAACTGTCTCGTGGCCTACGTGCCGCCAATCTGTAAATGCACTCACCCTATTACCTGCTGTAATCCCTTCATCATAATGCAGCTCCTGAAAATCAATTAACGAACGAACATACTCATCCGTGATGATACTCTTGCTCTTCTTGATCGCGTCTGCAGTTTTCCAGATTGGTTGATTGATGAGGTCTTTTGCAAGGAGCTGAACGTATATTGGCACACAACCATTGCCCCAGTAGCCTGCTGGCAATGCTGGCTTCACTGTTCTTCTGATATTGGTTAGATAGGCATACTTCACTATCTCATCGCCTTGGATTTTAGAAGCCTTTGCCCTGTTTCACAAGTATTAACAGATCAGTCCTTAGCCTAGACAATTAACACATGACAAATATTATTACCAATTCCTTCAAATGATACCATTTGTCTGCATATAATTGACATTAAGGGAATCCCTGCCAAGATCAGCTACCGATTATTATGTCAAGGGTCTGTAAATACTTTTTTTGGTCTAAAATTTCTGGTGATATGTACAAAATGACAGCGATACAACAACAACAACAACAACAAACCTAGTATGTTTCAAGCAAGTGAGGTTTGAGGAGGGTAGTCTGTACGCAGACCTTACCCCTACCTAATGCAGGTAGATGGGCTGTTTCCAATAGACCCTCGGCTCAGGAAGGGAAAATGACAACGATAAAAGAGGCAAAAATAAAGGAACAATCTTCAAGAATTTGAGATGACCGTAAAATGCTAGAGTATTTGATGTTATTTCATCTATAGGCATTTAATCAAATTACTAAGCTGATTAAAGAGTAATCATAAACCTTTTATAACCATCTTTTTTTGATCGAACTTGATCATTTAAACTTTGCAAAGCTCACATTAGCAGAGCTTTCATCTGTAAATACTATAAAGGAAAATGATTAATCTTCCTGAATTTCATGACAAATAAAAATCCCAGAAATGTTAAATATTCTAAACAAGTTGGTATTAAGGGAAAAAGACATACTTTGCTCGCCAGATAAAAGCTCCTAGAGCTTCAAAAGTTGTAAAATTTAAATCGAATTGCTCATGAAGAAACCCCTTAAGCCGATCCAACCACTCATCCTTCACCTCAAAGCACTCTCGAACCGCCGGTTTACCCGACTCCAAATACGGCACAGAGTCGCTATCCAAACTGAAAAACTCGTGTACTGGGAACTTAACTCGTGGTGGGTTCCTCGGTCCAAGCAAACTCGACCGGTTCCAAACCGGTTCAACCATCATCCCATTTCCTCCACGAGCAATCTCCGCCATAGCATGGAAAAACAACGTGGATCCCATACCATCACACATCGCGTGGTGAACCGCCGTTCCGAAAACCCACCCACCACACTTAAACCGGGTCAGCTGCAGAATCAAGGGTCGGGTCAATGCCTCGTCATCTCTCGGGTCGGGTACCAACTTCTCAGCAAACTCATAATCTGGATCATCCAGGTAGTTAATAGAGGCCAAGGTACAATCAACCTTGGACAGAATTACAGGAATGCCATTTCCTACTTGACAGTGAAGTTCTAGGCGGTTGTCCGACGGACGACGACGGAGACAGCCGGTGAATTGGTAGTAGGGGACGAGAGCGGCGGAGAGGGAGGAGGTGACAACTTCATATGGGTCCAATTGTTGTGTTATGTGGTTGACGTAGACACGGAGGTAACGGAAAGTGAGATTGAGGTTGCGGTCGGTATCGAGGTGGGAGAGAGGGAGGACATGATTTTCGGAGAAAGGCGGCTTAGAAGGGAAGATCGTGGTGGTTTCGTGGATGGTTACTTCCATTTTTTGCCGGTGGTTATGATCGGAGAATGGTTGCTGGTTTTTGTTTATATGAAAGTTAAAGAAGAAAGATAAAATGGTAGGTGGCTAAAAGTGGAAAGAAGTCAACTACCAATTACCAAGTCGTTGATGTTCTTTATGAAAAATATCTTAAAATTTAGTGTTTGATTGGTAAGTGAAAAATATTTAAAAAAATATATACTATAAAAACAGATAATTATATCAGTAAATTAAGAGTATTTTGATGGAAGAATTGATCAAATATGTTCTCCCAAGTGTTTTGCTCTTTTGTTCTCCTCTCAAAATCACGTTCTACCCTCAATAATAGGTTTATGGTCTTCTTTATATGAGTTGGGGGTGTCTTGGGGTGAATCCTAGGCGAAATAGGGCCTTAGCGCTCAAAAAAATATCAATCTGGAAACTGCGCCAGCACACGCTGGCTGTGGCCCTCAGAATTCAACTTTTGCCTTTTTGCTCCAATTCGCGCTGTTTCGTCCCAAATTGCATCCGAATAATTCCTACACATAGAAATACCGTTATTTAGCACAAATCATCATATTAAACATCTTAAATCTACGAGACATGAGCAAAATGTGAGGTGATTTATACTAAAATATGCATACATTAAGCCTATTATCAATACTATCATGTCGTTTAGTGATTTTAAAGTAGATTGGTAAGTTCTGCCGAAGATTGGATTGACGGCTGGATTACATATTGTATTAGTGCCAATGAAGGATGGGAGTTGGAGGACGTGTGTTGATTATAGAGCCATCAACAAAATCACGGTAAAGTATCATCATCCTATCCCTAGGTTAGATAATCTTCTTGATGAGTTGAGTGGTTCTCAAATCATTTCCAAAATTGACTTGCGAAGTGGCTATCACCAAATACGAATAAAACCCTGTGATGAATTAAAAACCCCCTTCAAGACCAAGTTTGATTTATATAAACGGATGGTTATGCCATTCGGCCTCTCTAATGCTCCTAGTACTTTCATACGTTTAATGAATCATGTCATGAAGCCTTTCATAGGAAAGTTTGTTGTGGTTTATTTTAATGATATTCTAGTATACTCTAAAACACTTGAGGAGCATGTGAAACACCTTCATAATATTTTTTATACTCTTAGGCGAGAAAGATGATTTGCTAATTTGAAAAAGTGCAATTTTTGTGTTGATAAAGTTGTCTTCTTGGCTTTGTTGTTCGTGATCAAGGTGTTAGGTTGATGAATCTAAGGTGGAGGCAATTAAGAATTCGCCTAGGCCTAAGTCCACTAGGGATGTTAGGAGTTTCCATGGCTTAGCGGGTTTTTATAGAAGATTTGTAAAAGGGTTTAGTACTATTGCCACACCTTTGACCCAAATTATCAAGAAAGATGAGAGTTTTCTTTGGGGTCTAGAACAAAAGGAGGCTTTTAATGCCTTGAAAAAATCTTTGAGTAGTGCACCACTCTTGTAATTGCCAAACTTTGATAAGACCTCTGAGATAGAGTGTGATGCAAGCATGCAAGATGGAAAGCCTTTAGCCTATTTTAGTGAAAAACTTAAGAGAGCTTGTTTGAAGTACTCTAACTAGGGGTGTGCATACATCGGGCTCGGTTTGGCAATTCTGTTATTGGGTAAAACCGATAACCCAATAAGGATTAACGAATTTACTAGTTTACCCTAAAGTATATACATACTAGGGCTTCATTCTTTCCCTATTCTTTCTCAGCCTCACCAGTCAGCCCGTCAGCCGCGTTCTTCAAACTTCAAAGTTCGAAATCAGACTTCACACTCTTCACTTCACTCTTCAGTCGCATTCTTCAGCTTCATCTTGATTCTTCGTGTAAGTTTTTAGTTGCTTCATCTTCATCTTCGGTTGCCTACTTCTTCATCTTCATCTTCAGTTGATTCAATCTTCGTGTTGATTTTTGAGGGAATCGTTTATGCTCTAGTTATTTTTTCCTCAAACATTAAATCCTGATGTTTTTTCATCTGGATTTTTAATTTATTTATTTTTGTATATTTTTCATTTTCTAAATTAGTATTAGCAGTTTTTGCTTCTAGTGGGTGACAGTTCTAATTTTTTTCGCACCCATATGGACTGTTGATGATTTTTTTATATTTTAATTAATTCTATAAATTTCTCCCTTTGTCCTCACTCCTCAGTTATTTTTAAAATCCTTTTGAGGGATTGACCGAAAATTTAATCTTCGTGTTGATTTTTGAGGGAATTGTTGTAGTCCTGAACTTGGATAATAAACTGGAAACTCTGTGATGTCTACACAAGGAGAACATCTAGGCTCATAATGTCGTTCGATTTAGAAAGCACAAAGAAAGTAGAATCAACTTTAAGAATTTAAACTCACTGCTCGAATTTTTATGTGTTTCATTTTTAAGATTGTGTTGCCTCACTGCTTAATTTCTTTTAAATTCAAACTCTGGACTGTTTGTAGTGTTGAACTATTAGTGTTGAACTTTGTTCTGTGTTTACTCGCCTTAAAAGAGCTATTAGTTTTATGTTGCAGAACTATAAAGCTTTTATTTCTATTGTTGCAGATTTAGTTCTATTGTTAGCAGGACTATTAGTTCTATTGTTTCTATTGTTGCAGCTTTTATTAACTGTTTCTATTGTTTTATGTTGCAGAATTTTTTCCAGAATTGTTCTATTTGCAAAATTATTTTTTTAGAACTATTTTATATAACTGTTCTATTTGCAGAACAGTTCTCAATTTTGTTCAGAACTGTTTTATATAACTGTTCTATTTGTAGAACTGTTCTCAATTACAAAAAAAGTTGTTTTATAAAACTGTTTTAGCTTGCAAAGAAGCCATTTTATAAAACTGTTTTAGCTCGGTACATTGCAAAGCAATTTTATACTGATATAAAGCTGTTTATAAAGTTTTAGTTGTGGCCAGAAACTGTTTAATTCTTTTATCTTATCGGGTAAATCGATAACCGAACCGATATTGATCGATCCGATTAACCGATAACCGATAACCAATATCTTATCGGTTTGATTATCGGGTTATCATATTTGTAAACCGATAATCGATAGGCAAAACCGATAATATTCATAACCGAACCGAACCGACGGATGCCCAACCCTAACTCTAACTATGATAGGGAGTTGTATTCCTTAGAGAGAGCCATAGCTACTTGGAGATGCAATACATAAGTTGGGGAATAGACATGCTAAATGGTTGGAATTTTTAGAGCAATTTCCTTATGTGGTTCATTATAAAAAAGGCAAGGAGAATGTAGTAGCGAATGCATTTTATAGGAGATAGGCCTTATTGAGTACTTTGTCTTGTAAGTTGATAGGATTTGAGTGCTTGAAGGATCTTTATCCTAGTGATGTTGAACTTGGAGAGATATATTTTAAGTGTGAGAACCATGGCTCTTTTAAGAGAATCCCCAACATAGAGGAAGAATGTCTTGACAAAGAAGAACATAAGGAGAGAAAGAAAGAGTTAGCTCACCTTAGGGAGGAAAGAAGGGTTTCCAAGGTTGATGGTTTTTTGCTTAGGGAAGGTAGACTTTGTGTGCCTCGTTATTCTTGGAGAGAGTTTCTAGTTAGGGAGGCACATAGTGGGGGTTTGATGGGTCATTTTGAAATTCATAAGACTTTAGCCATTCTTGAGGAACACTTTTATTGGCCTAAAATGAAAGGTGATGTTGTGCATATTTGTGAAAATTGTGTTGAATGTAAGCATGCTAAATCCAAGTCTAATCCTTATGGTTTGTACACCCCACCCCCTATTCCCAAAGCGGCAAGGCTTGATATTTCTATGGACTTTGTGCTTGATTACCTAGTACGAAGAGGGAAAAAGATAGCATCTTTGTGGTTGTTGATCGATTTTCTAAGATGACTCATTTTATACCTTGCCATAAGAGTGATGATGCTACATATGTACATGATTTGTTTGTGAACAATGTGCTTAAGTTGCATGGGGTTCCTAGATCTATTGTTAGTGATAGAGATACCAAGTTTGTTAGTTACTTTTGGAAAGGCCTTTAGAGTAAACTTGGCACACATTTGAAATTCTCTACTTCTTGCCACCCCCAAACCGATGGGCAAACCGAAGTGTTCAATAGGAACTTCGGTAACATGCTTAGGGCCATGGCCAAGGGGAAGCTTACTTCGTGGAAGGAGCATTTACCATTGATTGAGTTTGCATATAATCGTTCTTATCATTCTTCTATTGGCATGACTCCTTTTGAGTGTGTGTATGGTTTTAATCCCCTAAACCTATGGATATAACTCCTTTGTCTCAAGATGTGATTGTTAGTTTAGATGCAAAGACAAGGGCCGAGGCTATGAAGAAGATTCATGAGAAGACAAGACTTCAACTTGAGAAAATGAATGACAAAGCGACTTCTAGAGCCAACAAAGGAAGAAAGCGGATGATATTTGAACCCGGTGATTGGGTTTGGATTCACTTGAGGAAGGAAAAGAGAAAGAACAAACTCCTCCCAAGGGGAGAAAGCCCCTTACCAAGTTCTTGAAAGGATAAATGATAACGCATATAAGATTGATCTTCCTAATAATCTCATTGTTCATGATGTCTTTAATGTTAGTGACTTGAGTTCTTCTGTTGTAGGTAATGATGGTGCAAATTCGAGGACGAATTTTTCTCAAGGGGGGAGGATGATACACCCCGACGTTCACCTACTTCGTCTACACCATTCACAAGAAGCCAAGCAAAGGAGTTGCAAGATCTTGGATTGTTTATTATGCAGCTTGAAGCATCTGAAGGAGTATTGGAGAAGTCTCATACACATTACAATGTGTTCCAATGGTTTGAAGACCAAGAATCGAGGCAAGATGATGAACTTGGAGTAGGTTCTACCTAAAGTGGCTAATTTGCATAATAAGTCGCTCTTTGGGGCTATTTTAGGAATTCCTTGTACCTAAAATAGCACTAGTATAAATAGCTAAGCATTATTGCCTTTAGGGATAGACTTGATGAATGATAAAACTTGATCACATGAAAGTCTCATACTATTTCCTTATCTTTTAATTAATGCATTTATATTTATGTCTTTAATTCCTCTATTTCTTTGTTTATGCTTCCATTAGTGCTAAATTAGTCTTAGTGGGTGATCGATTAGTAGTGAATGCTTAATTGCTTAATTACTTTATCCAGGTTTTCAAGAGTTGCCAATCTCTTGAGGGTTTTCCTAGCTTAGGGTTACAGTTGATTGAGTTCATAGAGGTAATTAGGCTTCATAGTCTAATTGGTTCTTGTTCTTCCAATCAATTGTAGGTCTAGCTCTTACTGTTGATTCCGCGTATTTGCTATATCCGTATTTTCGATACGATTCCGTATCAGAACAACTTCAAAATAAGAACCCCATTACTAAAATTTCCACATGACTCCCCAAATATGAGAGCAATTACTAAAAATCCCCCGTCATCTAAGAATTCATAAATATGGAAAAGAACAATATTTTTCAGTGATAAATTACTGCTTAATGCAGAATCAATTCATATATTTGAATGGATACACCTGTTTTCACATTTAGGAAGATTTTCGGGAGTAAGTTGGAGAAAAATGTGGTTAGTTTTGAAGTCCTTTCGGGTGCAGTAAGTGGTGGAAACCAAGCATTGGAATAGAACTCATCTTTCCTAGACTGTCAAAATAGATACTATATGTCAAGGATTCTTCTTTCAACTAAGAAAGCAATGGTNATATACCTTACATTTTATGCGCATTAATGATAAAATTACACTTGTTATGTGCTTAATGGAGTTTATTTCATGTGTAGGTGAATTGGAAATGGAAACGGAGCTAAAGGGATGCAAATACGTCAAAAATACGCAAAAGGAGACGCCCGGGCGATAGCCGGGCGTTTGCCCCAAAAAGCCTGCCCCCCCTGGCGTTAGGGGGGCGTTGACCCCATAAGGCCTGGCCCCCCCTGGCGTTAGGGGGGCGTTAGGGCCATAACGCCAGCCCCCC
>ML394221.1:0-62184 GCA_005239525.1 Nicotiana knightiana | reverse complement strand
TCTTAAATTTTATTGTGTGGAACTACTCTCTTTTGTTGTGTGAGGGCACTTGATTCATGAAGGAAGGAGTGACCTCTATGTTAGAGTAAGTGGGTCAGTTGTGAATAATGCGTGGTACTTGTAAGTCAAATCTTGAGGTGAAAGTGTTACACTTTTGTGCTTAGTCTATTTTAAGTATTCTTGGTGTGATGAGTTAGGAGAATTGTTTAAAAAGGTCGTGCCTATATAAAGTGTAGTTTGATTACTCGAGGACGAGCAATGGTTTAATTGTGGAGTGTTGATGATAGGCTATAATTACGTATTTTAGTCGCTTATTACACTCTAATTTGCTGCACTTTAATTGAGTTTGAGCGTTAATCGCTAATGTTTTGCACTAATTGTGTGTTTTATTCCTCGTGGGAGTGATTCCGTGCTATGTAGATATTATGGAATGAATTCAAGTGATTTGGAACTATGAAGTTTGAGTAAAATCCCAAAGAATTAAGCCGAGATCGTGTTCGGGGATCAAATAATGATAGTTAAGAACGAACGAAGAATCGAGTAGGCATATTGCGCACTGTCTAGTAAAATGCACATAACGTTTCATTTATAAATCCATTTGGGCTCCACAATATATGGTTGAAAAGCTAATTCAAAGGGATAAAACTTTCAAATTTATGTTTTTCATAATTCCAAATAGAACATGATGAGAAGTGAGCGGAAAGTGCGGCCGTGCACTGATCGCGCAAATGTGGCAGAATACTGGTTAAAGCGCGCGGTCAATGTGCAGTCAATGCGCGACCGCGCACGTCCTGTCCGAGAAAAGTGTCCTTTTTTGCATAGGAGAAGGTATAGTTGTTTGGTCTCGAACCTACTTGGTATATATACATGGAAAAACGGTATTTTGAGGACTTTTGACATACTCTAGACCTCCTAAATTTAATCTCCAACCCTTAGTATCTTTAGTTGTTAATTTACTGCTTCAGTTTCTTAGTTAATTAGTTAGATATAAGAATCTTAATCTTTATAACTTAGAAATTTATTCGAGCTCGTCTTCTTAGAAATATTGAACAATTATGGTGAAACCTTAGTTCTGCGTGGGATTCGACCCCGGACTCTTATACCGGATTATATTTGCAGCGTCCTTTTTATAAGGCATAGTTGGGCGTGATCATTTACCCATCAACCTTGCACCCAAATCCCATTACACACCTTTTCACCATGGGAACCTCTTACACATCCAACCTTTGTAAAGTGTGTCTAAGACATGCCCCTTTGCCCCCATGGTCAATGGGTGTTTCTACCAACAAATGAAGCGCGTGAACATGAGAATTTTTATATCAGATATAAATTTTTAATTTTAAAAAAAATGTAAATTAGGGTCATCCTCTTGCTTGTTTAAAAAAATCATTAAACCTGCCATAGCCATTCCTTGACGCTTAGACCCATTTCTCTCCATTCGATCTACTTCTTCTCAAATAGACCCACAAAAATTTCACATATCTTTTTTTGTTGATTAGTCCTTAGCTTTGTCGATTTTTTTTGGTTGAGAAATTGTAACTAGAATTAAAAAAATTAAAACTCTCTGTAGCTCCACCAACCATTAAATCTAGGCTTAGGCATATGTATAGAAGCCTTCTTTTCTCCAGAAAAGTTTAGCTTGAGCTTTGCCGTGGCTAAGTTAAATTTCTAAAAAGGTGAAATTTTTAAACTTTTCAAAATTTTGTTAATGGGGGATATTTGCATCTATACCCGTTTTTTGTGTCACATTTTAACTTGTGCTCGCTTTGCAAAAAAAAAATTTGCAAGTGTATCCGCTTTTTCGCATAACTTCAGCATACGGGGCTGAAGTAGCAAAGGCTATCACGCAAAACTTCAGCATTCTAGTAGACGGGCCTAAAGTAGCAAGTTTATTGAACCAAGTGTGCTGAAGTTTTTGTTTGTTATTGATGAACTCAAGCATAGTAGCTGAAGTTTTGTTCTCTATTTGCTGAAGTTTTTGTTTTTGTAACTGACGAAGTTTTTGTTTTGTAACTGGCGATACTTCAGCTCTGATAAACATATTTATGGCAATCATCCCATGAACTGAAGTTCCATAGCAGCACCAACAGCAGCAGAAGAAAGAAGAAGAAGAAAAAGAAGTGAAGAAGAAGAAGAAAACGAAGGAGGAGGAGAAAGGGGGCTGAAGTTATTAAAAAAATGGGTACAAATTAAAAGTTTTTAAAAAAGTGGGTATAGGTTAAATTGGAGCGACCAAATAGGGCGCCCTATGCAATTTTTACCTTACAAAGTCATAGAAGGAGTATTTTATATGCAAAGAAAATGACAACAAAAATAAAAATAAGAAACAAGACTACAAAATACTCTTGTTAATTATAGTCAATATCGGGTATATAGGCAATTTTTCAAATCCGGTCACTCGTACACTGGCAATATAATTTTATGTAAGACAAAGTTTGGTTAGATAATATGATAAGCCAATGATTATTTCATATTTCTAAATATAGTCAACCACATGTTAACTAATTGATTATGATAAATTAACTCGATTCTATTATTTTTTTCATGCACTATTTTGACGTGTCATGAGCATGAAATATTATATAGTTGAACCATTACAAATCAGTCAAACGATCAGGTTAGTGAGTCGGCAAATTTAACCTAGCAATACTAGTATTATAAACTAGCTAGAAATAAAATAGGAGACGAGCTTGTTAAAAAATGATTGTATGTGCAGATAAGGAAACAACTTTAAAGTTTATACATTTTTGACCGGACAAATAAAGAAACAAAATAATTTGGCTATGCAATCAGAACTAAATTTATGTTTTGGTAGGTTTTTAAGTTAGATTAGGGGTAATTTTGATTTCTAAAATCTAATTGTAAAATAATATGGCAAGCTATTTATAAGTTTCCCATATTTCATAGTTTTGGGATTCTTTCCAACTCTGGCATGTCCCCCCCTAGAGCAACTATAAAAACCCCTCCTTCTTCCTCTGTTTTCACCTCACAATTGCGTTCTTTATTTTCTTTCTGTATATCTCCTCCATTTTGCAAATCACACTTCAACTTCTTTTTTAAGTGTCTCATAAATTGTTCAAAACTATGACCTGCAAACTGTCCCGAAAAAATCATCCCAAACCTATGGCCTTTATCAAAAGCCAAATCTTTCAACCCCGTCACGAATATCTCTCTATATTGGATCAATGAGTCACCAAGTTGTTATGGAACAATCATGCAAGCATTGAGCTTTCTTCTATGAGATTGCCAAAGAAAATGTTTTCTCTTTGTTTGTTAGAGGCGCAGTAAGTGGCATGTCCCCTCCAGGATTTAGAGAAAGGGCTTACCTTCAGTTGCAGCCATTTCAAGCATGTCGCGGCTTCTTTAGACAACTTATTTACCTCTATATTTGGTGCCTTCGCAATCTTGACAGTCAAAATTGAAAAATTTACATGATTTTGTAATCGTAGCTTCACGTGGCTAGAAAATCATGCATATTTTAAAATTTAAATGACAAGATTGTGAAGGTACCTAATATAGTGATTAATGAGTTGGTTAAAGAAGCGGCTACATGCTTGAAATGGACCCCTTCTCCAAATCATGGAGGGACATGCCACTCACTATGCCTCTAACTGATGATTACACCTTGGCTTTCAATATGACCATAACTTTGCACTTTTTTAGTTTCTGTAAATGCATTTTTAAAGAAGTAAAATAGGTCTTTCAAAACAGAAGATATCTTATTATGAGATATATGTTTTAGAGGGAATAGCTTGAATTATAATATAATATTAATGGTTCCGATTCTTGTATGTTGTCAAAAATATAAACATTTATTTTCTCATTTCTTCTTTCTTCTTTCTTACATTTGCAGTTTGCACTATGATCTATTTCCGCTAAATTGAGCATTAGACGCAAATTATTATTGGTTCTAATCTCAAAAGATTAAAAGAAAAGAATGAGAATTATAATAGATTGATGGTTATTGTACATATAATGTCTACTTATGCTGAATATTTAATGTGCGCATAGTATGTACTCCTAGAAAGAGTGGAATGAATATAAGAAGATTCATATAACCAATTAATTTGAAATTAAATAGTAATTGTTTTATTGACTTTAAAATTTACCGATTTACTCTATATTAAACTTATCACATGTTTGGATGAGTTTTCTTCTTTATTCATTAACAAGCTAAGATTGCACCGAAATAAAAGCTACTGCAGCCACCCAAATAGTAAAGAAATAACAAATGATGGTCATAGCACACTTATTATGTCGGCATATTGTTAATTAAGCAAATGGAAAACTTTGGTTACTCTTCGCACATGAAATCATTTAAATTAGCTGGTGGCATTTCAAATGTTAACAGTACGATGGAAGGAGCTAATAAATTTAAGAAAAAAAGTAGTTTGAACAACGATTTCCGTCGAAATGTAGCAATATTTTTTCTTCTTATATCATCTAATTAAGGAAATATCCGTGAGAGTTATTGCTGAAATAGAAAGACCAGAGCTGAGGAAAATGTAAGATCAAAATCTAAGGAAAATCTATCTGTGTTTATTGAGGTTTAAAACAATGAAACTGTTTCCATGATTAGTCGAATGAAGGAAAGGGAGACCAATGTACATCATCAAACATCAATACACGCTATATTACATGTTCAGACTACTTTATTAGAAAGTCTACAAGATTTAATATATACAATAAGTATTTACGATTAATTGCTAGATGTTCTATCAAGCAAATTGTCTGCTATTTATGTTCAAACCTAAACCAATAATTAGGGAAAAACTTTTGGAAAAATGACAGTGTTACGGAGACACATGTTACGAAATGAGCTTTGCTTGTCAAGACTATATATACGGACCAAAATTAGCTCGATAAATAGTAGATGAGTTGGCTCAACATAATTTGGATCTCAGAGTTTGAGTACTTTTTATAGTAGGGGGTTTAATAATTGCCATTATTTCAATTGAAGTCTGTGCTTCTTCTTTCTTTTCGTTCCTTTTTTGGTTTCAGGTATATGCGCCAACCATCCGTCCAATGAATTCTTCATGCAGTTCCCAAATTGCCGAACATATGATGATGGTGATGGATTCGTTAAAACTATACTCAAGGCATTGGCTGATGATCCTGCCCCTTGACTGATGCACAAAGGCACGATCTTTCTTGGGAAGATACAACCGAGCGCTTTCTTAGAGCAGCAGAGCAATGTAAAGAACTTGGCTTGAAAGTTCCTCCAAAGAAAACCAGATTTTCTTTCGGAAAATGGATCTAAAGCTGAGTCGAGCGTCTGGCGATTCAGATTCTTTATTACTAGCCATAGATCACTTGTCTTTTTAGCCAATAGGAATGTGGGAGTTGTCGTTTGTTTTAGTGAAGGGTTTACGGGGTAGATCATCAAAAATCATGGGATTTGAGGCACTGTTTTTTGATATTAAGATAAATATTCTGGGGGTACATACTGTGAATTAGGTAGTTGTATCTAAGTTTTATTTGGATGGACAAATCAACCATCCTTTGTCACATGAGACATCATTTTATGATAATGGTTTCTTTTCTAAGGTTTGGCAGTTCTTATTCCATTAATATATCACCTCTTGCTTTTAATAACACATCTAAATGTTTAAATATATGAAATGTTTGTCATTTCTTTGGAAAAAAGTTATTGGTTACCTAATTCCACCATAGGTGAAAATGCGGTGAGGCTTTATAACTAAAATAAATCAAAAATGAAGATTTCATAATACTTAAATGTCTGTTATTTACTGGCAAGCTGTTCTTAATCATCACTAATATGTGATCGCATGGTCAAATGTTAAACAAATTTAAATTCCCCAAGATAAACGATGAAAAGAAAGATGAGAAGCCATAAAAATAGAATACTATAAATAATTATAAGGAGAACTAAAAACAAAAGATTATATAATTCATTACAAAATTATGATCATGTTAACTAGAGTAGTGAGTCAAAAAATTTAATCATTGTAGACTAGAAATTTAGAATTCATTATCAAATGTATTATGTATATACAGATATGGAAAAAAACTTTAAGGTTTGCACATTTTTGACTGGACAAATTGAGAAATGAAATAATTTATCCATGTTATCTAAATTAAATTTGTGTTTTGGTAGGTTTTAAAGTCAAGTTAGGTGTAATTTTGAATTCTGAAATCTAATTGTAAAACAATATAGAAAGTTATTTATAAGTTTCCCATATTTCATAATTGTTGGATTCTTTCTAACTATGCCATTTCCCCTCAGAACAACTATAAAAACCCCCTCTTTGTTCCTTTGTTTTCATCTCACAATTGCATTTTAAACTTCCTCTCTGTACATTTCTTCCATTTTGGAGATCATACTTCATCTTCTTTTTTATGTTTTTTGTCTCATAAATGGTTCAAAACTGCGAGACCTACAAATGATCCCAAAAATTGCCCCAACCCTAAAACCTTCATCAAAACACAAATTTTTTAATCCCAACAACGCCTTCAAGATTATGTATGAGATTGCCGATGAAAATATTAAAATGGAATTGCTCTAGATCACCGATAGTTAGTGGCGCAGTCAGTGGCATGTCCCTTTAAGGATTACGCTTTGGAGTTACCTTCGACTGTAGGCATTTCAAGCATGCCGCAACTTCTTTAGCCAATGAGTTTACTACTAATTTGGAATTGATCAGTGATGGATTAATTGACTTTGACCTTTATTTCACAATTTTTATCTATAAACAATCAGAGAGATGCCTGTTTAAGATTATTTTCTCTAAGCCACTATAAGCTTAAAGGCCGTTGTTTATGGATCCATTTTGTATTATTATTTATTATGTTATCACCTCATGAGTGAGGATCAAAGCTTATCTATATATTGAAGAAGACGTTGTGAAGAATACAACAACTAGTTAAATATAAACAAATTCTGTCTATATTCATTGAGGTTTAAAATAATGAAAATATTTAATTCTGCGAGTATTCAAATGTAAGAATGTGTCACGACCCATTTTCTAAACAAGCCGCGGCCGGCACCCGATCATTAAACTTGACCGAGCATGTTGAACTTGTGTGTTCTCATGGTGAAGATAACCGCCATAGTCGGACGAGCTTGTGAGAGAGAATGAGAGAGAAGAGAGAAGGAATGTTCTAGATTGTGAAAATGATTTCCGTATTACAAAATGTCTCAATGTACAGAGTTATATAGATGAGTTGGTGAAAATACAAAACTGCCCCTAAGTGATCTAGCGAAGCATATAAATACAAATATGGTGTAAGTCTCAGTACCCCCTCAAGTTGGAGGTGAGGAACTCACTGCCAACTTTCCAAGAATAGTAGAATCGTTAATCCATGTGAGAGCCTTGGTGAGGATATCAACCAACTGTTTATTGGTGGAAATATGATGTAGTGTAATAAGACCATCTTGAATCTTGTCCCTCACAAAAGACAGTCTACTTCCATGTGCTTGATTCTGTCATGAAAAATTGTCTGGCTTGCAATGTGAACAGCTGCCAAACTGTCACAAAACATAGGAATAGGATCACTGCATATCACTTGCTAGCTCCTCCATTAGTCTTTTTACCCACACTATGTCTCCTACCACTTTCCTTATTGACATGTACTCTGCTTCAGCAGAGGATAGTGATACTGTACTCTGCTTCTTATACTTCCAGCTAATGGGACTATCACCAAGTAAGACAATATAACCAGTAACCGACTTCCTTGAGTCAGGACAAGATGCCCAATCTGAATTACAATAAGCCCTTAGCCCGTGTCGTGCCCCTTTTTTTCTCGCGAAATCGGGTTTCGGTGTTTTTTTGGGACAACTCCTTCTTTTGGGATTGGGGTAAGGGATTGGAAGAGTCACCATCTAACGGACTAAGCTGTGTGAGGGAACCAAGAGCAATTAACTTGTCACGACCCAAATCTCCCTCCGTTGGGTATCGTGATGTCACATAGTCTTAAGGACTAGCTAAGCCTAATATTCAGAAATAACAATAATAATAAATAGAATCTAATACTTTTCTGAAATAAATAATTCTTTGCACAATTTATATTCCCAACACCAGGAAGTACAAGTCATAAACTTTTAAGAATTTACACTAACACTCATAAAAATACCACTGTTTAGAAATAAGTGCAACAGTGCAACACAATATCAGATGGTGACTCCGAAACCGCGAACTCTGAAGCGGTTTTACCTCGAGTCTCCACAACAGCAACCGCGCTACTACCAATCAATAGGCCGGCTATGCAAAAACCTGGAATCTGCACAAAAATGTGCAGAAGAGTAGTGTGAGCACACCATAGCGGTGCCCAGTAAGTATCAAGGCTAACCTCGATGAAGTAGTGATGAGGACTAGTCAAGATACCCACTGGTCTAATAAAAGCTGAACAAGTATCAATATAGGAGTCAAGGAAATAATGATATACACATAAAGGCTACGCAATATAGCTAACAAGATAGCGAATTCAATAAAGAAGGAAAACAATAAGTATCAGCGGGAACCATGAAGTAACACAAAGACTGAATAAAACACAGACAATCCCGGCATGTAAATATACAACACGTGCATGTAATGATTCAACAACTTCAACCACTTCTACATCAAATTAATTGTCATCTCCACGAGGTTCCGAACCTCGGAAAAATTACAATTTACGGGTCCCAATATCCGAACCCTAACACTTGGCGTCTTGCGCCCTCATTCGAGTACTAACAACACGAACGACTCACGTGCCAATTGGGTCATTCCCACCCATACGGTAAGCAAAAAAGGAGTATCTATACTGGACAACAACAAGGAGTCCTGACTCCATTAGTAGTACTTAACTACGTCTATGCTTGTGCAGATGTCCTAACATGATTTCAACAACCTATAGACATAAGGAAAACAAAAGAGGCAACACTTACATTTTCATCTCATAAATTTCCACACGAATGAACTCACACGGTAAGTGTTCCAGTACACAATATCAACAACAAGGAATGCCCCTAGGCAAACACAAGTGTCACAAACAATCCCTGCCATAGCCCACCTTGTCACGCCACGTGTGCAATACCAAAGTATATGCCCGCCTTGTTTCGCCACACGTGCATAAACATGTTCCCACCTTGTCACGCCACATGCGCAACACTCAATCTCGTATCCCTCCTTATCACGTCGCATGTGCAATATCAATAGTAAACACAGCACGGCAGAAACCTCATGCAAATCCCCATATCAACAACCGCGTGGCAGGAACCTCGTGCATCACCACAACAAGTACAACCACAACAATGGCAACAGTTCACATACAATCGATACATCAACTTAAGAGCCTTCGACCACAAGATAGGCAAAACTAGTTCACGAGAAATAAACATAATAAGGAGAGCTAGGCATATTACCAATCACTCAACAAGGAAGGAAAATAGCATGTAACAGCCGCTCCTAATTACACGGGTGAACTACAAGAAATCAACACAAAGCCAATAAATCCATATAAGGCAAGTCACGAAGGTATAGAATATCTAAACTTCTTTTAAGGTTGAGCAGTTACAAGAATATTCAACAATTTCCACTTAAGGACAAGCAGCAGAGAATAATCATAACTTCATTTAAGACCAAAACAATTATAGGTTGAGATGAAGATAATTGCAAATTTGAGATAAGCAGTTAAGAAGATATAGCATGACAGTAAAGGAAATAAAACCTTCAGATAAGTCAATTAGGAGTCAAGTAGGCAATAGGAGTAAATATAACAGTAAGAACTTCCACATTTAAGCAGATAAAGATAACACTAGAAATTAGGAAATTCAATCATACTAAGGACAATTCATACTCTGCGAATATAAGGACCTAAGATTCCTAAAGGGTCAACTTTCCACAAACAAGTCCGAGCATGCACTCGTCACCTCGCGTGCACGGACTAAAATCAACATAGCAGACTCAAATCCTAATGGGAAATTCCCCTACAGAAGGTTAGGCAAGATACTTACGTCAACCGCTAAAAACAAACTTGAAATCACGTTATTGCCACGGGTAACCGACTCCCAATGGCCCAAATCTACTCAAATCAATAACATCGTGTAAATAATACTACAAGCAACTAGTTTGACAAATAAATACGAAGCTAGGACACGAAATTAGGGTAAAAATTATATTTTCCGGACACCCATTAACACACGAGTCTAAATATCTTAAAATCTCTCAAATCGGAGGTCAAAAACCCAATCATAACTCAAAAATTTGGTCTATGAAGTTTATCCCATTTTCTACCCAAAATTTCGAAATTAAAGGTTGGATTTAAGATTGAAAACATGGAAATTTGTCTATAATGTACAGAAATCACTTTCCCAAAAATTACCCAGGTGCAAAATCTTCCAAAAATTGCCTATCCCGAGCTCCCCAATTCGAAAATGGTGAAAATAACATAAACCCTCTGTTCTGCTCCTTTTGTGCCCAGCAATTCTGCACCTGCGCCCTTGGGACCGCACCTGCGGAACTACCATCATAGGTGCGAAAACCCACTAAAACCTGGGGTTGCACCTGCAGTCAAATGGCCGCATCCACGGCTCTGCACCTACGGAAAACTAATCGCACATGTGAGGATTGGGGGTTTGGGCTATGTTCCGCACCTGCGAACTCCTCGCCGCACCTGCAGATTGTCTATCGCAGGTGCGAGACACAAGAACCAGCAATGGTTCAGCTGTCTCCCAAGTTCTAAAAACACCCGATGAGCATCCTAAGCGTACATGAGGCCCCCCGGAACCCTGTCCAACCACACATACAAGTCATAAAACCTAACACGGACTCGCTCGAGGTCACAAACCACATAAAACAACACTAATACAATGAATTAAACTAAGAAATCCATGAAAATTCTTAAAACTTCTATGAACTTTATGTTTTGGATTCAAGGTGCGAATCACATCAAACTAAGTCCGTTTCTTACCAAATTTCACATATAACACATATAAAGCATGTCGAACTTGTACTGGGCTTCGGAATCCTAATGCGGGCCCGATATCACAGGTATCACCTCAAATTTCATTTTCAAAAACCTTTATATTTTTCAGAAAACAATTTTCTCTAAAAATTCATTTCTCGGACCTAGGACCTCGGAATTCGATTCCGGGCATGCGCCCAAGCCCCATATTTTCATACGGACCCTCCGGGATCGTCAAATCACGGGTCCGGGTCTGGGTCGGGGTCCGGGTCCGGGTCCGGGTCCGGGTCCGTTTACCAAGAACGTTGACTGAAGTCAACTTTATTCAAATTTCCAATACAAAATTTTCATTTTTATCAATTTTTCACATAAAGGCTTCCCGGCTACACGCCCGGACTGCGCAGGCAAATCGAGGTGAGATAGAAGGAGGTTTTCACGACCTCAGAACATAGAATTAGATAGAATATACGGGATTACCCTTTTGGGTCATCACAATCTCCACTTCTAAAACAAACGTTCTTCTTCGAACGTGCTAATATTCACTTTGAACTCATCAAATCACTGATTGTGCATTTCCAATACACACCCGCAGGTGATCCCACGCCACCCGAATCTACATAAGACTGATGACACCACTACAACCGCAATTTAACTTTTCTATTACTGCCGATAAGCCTAGTTGAGAAAAACCCTCTCAAAATAGCTCACAACTCGTTCAATAATTGAGGAAAATGAACTATTCTCGCACAAATGGCCTTTGAAACATATGCCTCGCAATTAATTTTCCTCAGTGCGATCGCATTTCATGGGATGCGTTCTCAATGCATAGACCAGTCCACTCTATACGTTTGCATACGAACGCACGAATGCACATAGCTCAAACACTCACCCCCTCACGCGCCTCAGAACACCCTATGCGATCGCGGACCTTACCCACGCGATCGCACTGCACAAAGGACCCACTCTACGCGATCTTGGCCTCCACCCACATGATCGAACTGCATAAAAAACCCATGCTCTCCCAACTAGCCTATGCGATCGCATTCTTACCCACGAGATAGCATAGAAGGACACCAGAACAGAACACCAGCAAAATTTTCAACTTCCAACATCCAAACTTGATCCGTTAACCTGTCAAAACACACCCGAGGCCGTCGGGACCTCAACCATTCATGCCACCATAACCCATAACCTTATTCAAACTCAGTAGAGACTTCAAAATACCAAAAACACCGCAAAAACACCAAAATTACATCAAATTCAAGCTTATGTACTTTGAAACTTCTAAATTGCGCCAATGATGCCGAAACCAACCAAAACACCTCCGATTGACCTAAAATTTTCCACACCTATCCAAAATGACATTATGAACCTGCTCCAACTTCCCGAATTCCATTCTGACCCTGATAGCCTAATTTTCACTGCCGACCAAAAATCGCCAAACACTAACTTTCGCCAATTCAAGCCTAGTTCTATACCGGACATCGAAACTTCATTCCGAACACACTCCTAAGTCTCAAATCACCTAACGAAGCTATCTGAGCCATAAAATTCTCATTCTGAGGTCATTTACCAATAAGTCAACTCCCAGTTGACTTTTTCAACTATTAAGCTAATTAGGAGATTCAATTCTCACCACGACCACTCCGAACCTGAACCAACTGACCCAACAAAACATAAATAGGCTAAGAAACATATGATAAATCAGAAATGGGGGAAACAGGGCTAATCTCACGAAACGACTGGCCGGGTCGTTACAGATATTTTCGACTTGCAGAGAAGCATTTGGAGGAAAAAAGAGAAAATGACTTCAGATTCATAGAGGATCTATCAGAATGTGCATACCGGTTGAAAATATGAATGTGTAGGTTCCAGTATAGTGCTCCTCATGGAGGAGTATTACAACGTTGGATGTTATTTCGGCATCTACTATTTCATGTAATACTATATTCTGTCGTGTGAGTTGTGAAATTGCTTGAAATTTTCTTATATGTTGAGATTCCCCTAGGTGATGGTGTTATGTGAGCAGGATGGCTCGTAAAATTCAGATCACATATCGCACCTCATTTGTGCTTCAGTTTTGTAGCTTGTGGCGCTATATGTCTTCCCAGAGATGGTATTGTGCACTCAGCATTGCTTGTGAGTGATACTCAGTATTTTGTAGTAATGAGCAATTTATCTCGGTGTGTATCTCCTTATGTGAATTTTATGTGTGGATGGGGTGGCCCGCCACCACATGTATGTTATTTGGATCAAATTACACGCCGCAACAATGTGGTGTTAAGTACGATTTTCTATATTCTATTTTTGTGTGTTTCGTTTCCCATTTTCTGAGGAAGTTCATATTAGTGCATGAGTTGAGTAGTCCCTTCCAGAGTTCGTTTTCCTTATGTATCACGTTCAAACGGTGGCCTATTGGCACATTGTTGCATCATGTGAGACTTTTGGTCATGTCTGGGGTGGCCTACGGCCTGAGCAGTTCGTACCGGTTGAGACAAGATTAATGGATCTAGGACCGGCGCAATAAGATTATATCATGTGTATTAAAGAGAAAATGCCATTATTTGATGCAGCGTGAGGTGATAGCTCTTGTCAGGAGTATAGACTTAATGATTTGTTGAGTCGGCAGCTGGTTATGAAATTCTACACATCTTTAGTCTTGGCGTTCATGCAAAAGTTGGGGCAAGATTTATATAGGACATGAGATGCATTGGGAGCATCATATTCGTGGAATTTTAGCTATTATGATCAGAAAATGTTATTATGGTCCAGTAAAGGAAGTGGCGCAAGGTGGGGATTCAGCAAAGGTATGCATACAATTTCAGACATTGGAACTGGACTCAAGAGGATATCTTCAGATTGGACCGAGCTAAGGTGCTAAACTGAGTTGTGGTGGCACGGGTTGGTGCACGAAGTGTTAAAAAATGATTTTGGACAACTGTAACGCAGTTCTTAGCACATTTGACGATGAATGTATGTTTGGGTGGGAGAGAATGTAACGACCCGACAGGTCATTTTGAGCTCTAGCGCGTCGTTTGGCAGTTTGAGGCCATGAACAGCTTCACCTCAGGTATTATGACTAGTACGTACGGTCCGAATTGAATTCCGGGAGTTTTGGATTTGATTTGTAAAGAGAATTCTCGTTTTAGAAACATTACGTTGGAAGAATCGACTAATGTTGGATCTTTGAGTAAACGACCTCGGAATCTAGATTTGGAGGTCCTAGCAGGTTCGTATGATGATTTTGGACTTGGACGAATGTTCGGATCGGGTTTTGGATGACCCGAGATCTTTTTGGCGTCTATTGTGGAAGTTGGAATTTGGAAGAAATTCATAAATATGGGTTGAAGTGCATTTCAATGTTATCAATGTCTGTTCTGGATTCAGAGTCTGGGAATAGCTCTGTATGGTGATTTTTGTAATGGGAGCGCGATAGGAAGTAAATTCGGAGGTCCTGAGTCATTTGGATAAAGTTAGAAATTTGAAGGTTTTTGAGAAGTTTGACCGGAAGTGGACTTTTGATATCTGGTCGGATCCCAATTCCGAAAGTTTGAGTAGGTTTGTAAAGTCAAATGTGACTTGTGTGCAAAATTTGAGGTCAATTGGACATGATTTGATAGGTTTCGACATTGAATGTTGAAGTTGGAAGTTCTAAAGTTCATTAAGCTTGAATTTGAGTGCGATACATGGTTTTGGCATTGTTTGATGTGATTTGAGTGCTCAAGCAGTTTCGCATTATGTTTTGGAACTGGTTGGTGTGATTGGATGGGGTCCCGGGGGCCTCGTGTGGATTCCGGGTGGAGGCCTCAAGCAAGACCGATAATGGATTTTGAGGAAGGGCTAAAGGAACAGATATATGGTGCGATGGCACCTGTGCAATAAAGGCCGCATGTGCGAGGTCGCGGGTGCGAGCCAATGGTTGCATGTAAGGTTTGGGAGAGAGTGAGAGAAGTCTGGGAGCGCAGGTGCAAGGGTATGTCCGCACCTGCGAAGGCGCAGATGTGGAAAAGAAGGGCGCAGGTGCGGAGTCGTGCTAGGCAGGAGGAGTTCGCAAGTGCGAGGCTTTGGTCGCACCTGCAAGACAGTAGATGGGGCTGGTTGACCGCAGGTGCAAAATTCGGGCTGGGCGGTGTGTTCTTTTAAAACAAGGGTTTGGCTCATTTTCACCATATTTTCCCCATGGGAGCCGGCTTTGGAGCAAAATTGGGAGTGCCATTTTCATCACCAAGCATGAGGTAAGTGGTTTATAATGGTTTTGAATTAACTACATGATTATATAGGAATTTGAACATGGAAATTTGTATAAATTGTGGGGTTTTGGGTGGAAGACCTAGAATTTTTGATTGTGACCTTGAATTCGGACATGGATTGTGACCTCAGAATCCGGGCATGTGGGCCCGAGGGAAATTTTTGTCAACTTTTCGATCGGGGTTAGAAGTTGCTATAAATTGGATTATAACGGGTATTTGAGCATATATTAACGGGTTTTCAGAATTATTGGTTAGTTTTGGGGCTTTGTGCATCAATTTGAGTCATCGGAAGGGCTTGGAAGCCGATTATGGAACTTCGGAGCGAGGTAAGTCTCCTTTCTAACCTTGTAAGAGGTAATTGTCCCCATAGGTGAAATAATTAATTATGTGCTACTATTTGTGGGGGCTACTTACGCACGATGTGATGAGAGTCCGTGCGAGCTACTATAATGCTTCAGTCCGGGTAGTCTAGGACCCAAAAACATGCTATACTTGAAATATTTATAATCTTAATGACAATTTAAAATTCTTAAATCATATCGAATTAGTAAATGGATTTCTAAATAAGTTAAACTTCATTTTCTAAATCGTGAAAAGAGGATTGAATTTTCCCTGGATAAATGTTCCATGGTGAACTCTTTATTGATTGTTCGAATGTGTGTATCTATGTGTGCCCGCGGTGCATGTATGATTCGAGAGAAGGGTGATTATTTACTTACATTTGACCGCGTCGCATGTATGATTCGCGAGCGGGGTAATAGATGCATCTATGGTTCGCTCCATTCGACCCTCTGGCAGTGCATATTTTATTATTATGCTGGATCAGGCCGTACGACCTCCATGATTTGCGCATGCTTGCCTTTAAATAATGATATTGCTACCCTGGCCTGAGGTAAATTGAAAAATGATGAAATATGAATTTTTGGAAATAACTTATTGTTAAAAGAATTGTTTACCTGCTTCATGCTTATCGAGTTTGCAATCACCTTATAAGATCCATACTTTTACTCATTTTGGTATTTTATTATTGGACCACTAGTAAGTGTCGAAGTCGACCTCTCGTCACTACTTCTTTGAGGTTAGACGGGATACTTACTAAGTACATCTTGTTTTTGTACTCATACTACACTTGTTGTGCATTTTTGTTGCACAAGCACATGTATGTCTAGTGGCCTAGTTTGGCGCAGCGGCATGGTTGATACAGAGAATTAGGTGAGATGCACTTCAAGAGACGACCCACAGCCAGCCGATACTCCTTCAGAGTATTGTATTTTCTCTACTGTCCAATTTGTATTCCGAAAGGTTATTGTATTACCTTTGTTTTCTAGAAATTACTCATGCACTTTTGACAACGGGTTCTGGGATGACTCTGCGATTTATTTAGTATTTGAATTTGTTAAAGAGATTAATATTTACTTAGTGAAGTTCATTATTTATTATTTAATGTATCAAAAATAAATAATTTCAAAAATACTAAAATAAAAATTTATTTCACTTCTTGGTGTTGGCTTGCCTGACAGTGATGTCTGACGCCATCATGACCTTTAGTGGAGTTTGGGTCGTAACAACATGGTATCAGAGTATTTGGTTCCCCTAGGTCTCACGAGTCATGAGAAAGTCTAGTAGAGTCTTGCGGATCGGTACAAAGACGTTTGTACTTATCTTCGAGAGCCTACATGACTGTTAGGAGTACTTCTCTTCTTGACTCCTCATCGTGTGGTTTGATTCCTTTGAGGCTTATTCCTATGTTTCTTTCCTACTCAATATTACGTGACGCGAAGCGCTTGCTATAAATCAGAAATTGAAGAATTGAAATGGTACTGTAGATGTGGTGCGAGATGTTTCTTCCTGCATAGTTTATTGGGCTATTGTTGTCGCCTTGCGGAAAGATATTATGTAGTTTTAGCTCAGTAGCTGTACTTCTAAGAGCTTTGAGGCTATGTATCGATTTCTATGATGCTCACAAACGGCTGACGCACAGTAATTGATTTGATAGTAGGATGCTTGCCAATGTTTCGGGGCAGTGAATGACTTGAAAGGAGGTCTACTCAGAGCACGATTCAGAGATTCGGTATTATATTTCCGGTGGAGGAAAAGCAATCAGGCTATAAATATTCAAGTTTGGGTTGATAAAGTAATGAGACTTGGTGTTTTCAAGTGTTGTGGAATTTTTATCTGCGATGTGGTGTCGTCGTCTTCGATTGAATGGGTTAAGTTCGCCGGTGTAATGATCTTCTACAATTTGCCTTTGGGGCAGGATATAGTGAGATAGTATTGGAGAAGCGGCTGTCATAGATCGCGGGGTGCGGCGGTTCAGTATTGAATGGAAATTTCTAATGGTGACGGCTCGAGAAGGAGGATCTTCGGAAAGGGTTGAAGTTAGTAGCGATCTATCGATTCAAGTGCTACATAGATAGATATTGATTTAAGGCAATAACTGGGTAGCAAAGGATGAGGAATGACATGTGGGAAGTGTCGGGCGATGGTTAAATTTCTAGAAGGCCATGTGTAAGAAGAAAAAGTCGAGTAGTTGCTTAAAGGAGTGAGTTTGACCAAAGTGGGAGAGTGGCAGAGTAACATACGAGTTCAGAGCAGCATAACTACACACCTTGAGGAAAAGCTTAGAGTGATTTGGGAATCTTAGTGGACGGTGATTGGGTCCACGTGCTTAATTTGAAATATGGGCTATTATACGGGGGGAGATTGGATTAAACATAAATGAGTTGCTTGATATGAAGAAGGATGCAATATAACTTTAAATTGGAAGATATTGTCGCACATTTAGTTGATGTCCATAAGGAGAAAATGGACTGGTATAGTTGTTGAATGAGAACGGGCTCATGATTGGTTATTGATGTCGTACTGATTCTACCTCGTGCAACGACGTTGCAAGATGCCGACATCTAATTTCCACAGGCGGGTTATCTCCTATGAGCAGGTCAACGGTCGCATGGTTGGTGAAGCTTCTGCAAAGGATTTTACGGACTATCTAGAAAGAGGTAGAATAGTTGAATGTTACTAGAGATTCAGAGTGTTCATGAAATGCTAACAGAAGGAATTCATGGAATTGGGCAGGTTGGTTGTGCAAGATCATGTCAACAATGAAGAAATAAACTTGGTGGGTTCCAGAGTTGCGTAATAGCAGCTTCAGGCTAAGTGGGAGAGTCCCGCCGCCTAGGATTGGGTTGCATGGTTATCTACTTGTGGGATTTCGAGTTATCGGCGTATTTGTTATTACAACTAAAGGAAATGAACATAAGTGGTAATTTGAGAAAAGGAATTGATAGAGGTGTGTTGTCGTTGGCTTTATCAACTCATGTTCGAGCTTCAGACAAAATTCAGGATTTATGCTTCGTACAGAAGTGATTTACAAAGGAAGTGATTTAGTCGGGTTCTTTATTAAGATGGGTGTTCATGTGCCAGTGGATCCTTCTAGTTGATTATATTCGGGACCAAACTAGAGTGGGTGACTCTCAACAACGATCCTAGTGAATTCAAAGGTTAAAATGCGGTAACTAAGGATTTCAAACCCGCGGTATGGTTAAGAATCGAGCGTTTGTAGCGGATTACGATAAGAGGCATAGAATGTTCTATGATATTTTCTACTTGCAGAGTAGAATTTAGAGGGAAAAAGAGAAAATGACTTTGGATTCATAGAGGATCTACCAGAATAGGCGTATCGGTTGAAAATGCGAATGTGCGTGCAATGAGGGTATGCAATGATTCATGGGTTGAGACAATGTGGTCTCGTGGAATGCTGCCCCTCAAGATGAGTGCGGGTTTAGGTTTTGATGTAAGGAATGGAGCTATTATTATCTCTAAGGCAATTAAGAATAAATTAGAAGAACTTAGATTGGTTAGCCATGGTTGAGCTGGCATGATGGTGGCAGTGATCAGTACCTCCAACATGAATAGATTATGCATGTGATTTGTGGTGGTACGTGCGAGGTTTGACGGCTGCCGTAATTGGTTTTATTTAGGAGTAATTAGGATTATGGCCTGTTATGTGTAGGCAGATCCTGGAAGGGCAATGGTGGTTTAGACCACTACTTGAGGATTTGTATATTCTACGGTTATGAGAATCCAATCGTATGTTGTTATGGTTCTCTTGGGATGAGTTAAGTAGAAAGTTTCTATATGATGAAGTGTTTACCTTATTAGTGGTTTAGAAGTTATGATGAAATTCTTGTAAGATCGCATATTGGCATGTTAGGTGCAGTAAGTGGTGTGAAATTTGAAAGTGATGACTAGGGTTGCGGTTCGGTGTTTGCATGGATGTTCTTGTGTGTTATGGGAAAAAAGGGGTAATTAGGGACCCGTGAAAGGTTATCAGCCTAGTACGGTGTGATCACAATCGTCTTGAGGTCTGTGGATGGATTTTAAAATGAATACGAACTCTATATCAGGGCAGATGTGTTTGTTCCAGTATAGCGCTCCTCATGGAGGATTATTAGAACGTTGGATGTTATTTCGGCGTCTGCTATTTCATGTAATACTATATTGTGTCGTGTGAGTTGTGAAACTGCTTGATAATTTTCTTATGTGTTGAGATTTTGATAAGAGATGGTGTTATGTGAGCAGGATGGCTCGTGAGATTAAGATCATATATCGCACCACAATTGTGCTTGAGTTTTTTAGCTTGTGGCGCTATATGTCTTCTCAGGGATGGTATTGTGCATTTACCGTTGGTTGTGAGCGATATTCAGTATTTTGTAGTAATGATCAATTTAGCTCGGTGTGTATCTCCTTATGTGAATTTTATGTGTGGATGGGATGGCCCGCCGCCACGGGTATGTTTTTTGGATCGAGTTGCACGCTGCAACAGTGTGATGTTAAGTACGGTTTTCTAATTCTATTTTTGTGTGTTTTGTTTCCCATATTCTGGGGAAAGTTCATATTAGTGCGTGAGTTGAGTAGTCCCTTCTATAGTTTTTTTTTCTTATGTATCACGTTCATGATGTGGCACATTGTGGAATCATGTGAGACTTTTGGTCATGTCTGGGGTGGCCTACGACCTGAGCAGTTCGTACCGGTTTAGACAAGATTATTCGATCTAGGATCGATGGAATAAGATTATATGAAGTGTATTAAAGAGAAAATTTCATTATTTAATTCATCATGAGGTGATGGCTCTTGTTAGGAGTATAAACTTAATGATTTGTTGACTCGACAGCTGGTAATGAAATTCTACACATCTTTCGTCGTGGCGGTCATGCAAAAGTTGGGGCAAGATGTATATAGGTCATGAGATGCATTGGGAGCATCAGATTCGTGGAATTTCGGATATTATGATTAGACAATGTTATTACGGTCATGTGAAGGAAGTGACGCAATGTGGGGATTCAGCAAAGGGATGCATTCATGTTATGGTACATCATGTGGTGATTGATACGGTGTTCGTATATTGGAAACAGGCTTGGCAGAGAATTTTGGATATTGGAACTGGGATCAAAGGCTTTTTCCTAAATGAAAGAGGATGTCTTCAAATTCGATCGAGCTAAAGTGCTCAACTGAGTTATTGTGGCATGGGCAGTTGCACGAAGTGTTAAACAATGATTTTGGACAACTCTAGCATAGTTCTTAGCACGTTAGAGGACGAATGTATGTTTGGGTGGGAGAGAATATAAGGACCCGACAAGTGATTTTGAGATCTAGCGCATTGTTTGACAGTTTGAGTCCATGATAGCTTCACCTCAGGTATTATGACTAGTATGCATGGTCGGAATTGAATTCTGGGAGTTTTGAAGTTGACTTGTAAAGAGAATTTTCATTTCAGAAGCTTTAAGTTGGAAGAATTGACCAAAGTTGGTTCTTTGAGTAAACGACCTCGAAATCCAAATTTGGAGGTTCTAGCAGGTTCGTATGATGATTAAGACTTGGCCGTATGTTCGGATCCGCTTTTGGATGACCCGAGAGCATTTCAGCGTCTATTGTGAAAGTTGGCATTTTGGAAGATATTCATAAATTTGGGTTGAAGTGCATTTCAGTATTATAGATGTCTGTTTGGGATTCCAGGTCTAGGAATAGCTCTGTATGGTGATTCTGGTAATGGGAGCGCGATCAGAAGTAAATTCGAAGGTCCGTGGGTCGTTTTGGAGTCATTTGGATAAAGTTAGAAATTTGAAAGTTTTTGAGAAGTTTGACCGGAAGGGGACTTTTGATATTGGGGCCAGATCCCGATTCCATAAGTTTGAGTAGGTCTGTAATGTCAAATGTGAGTTGTGTGTAAACTTAGAGGTCAATTGGACGTGATTTGATAGGTTTCGGCATCGAATTTTGAAGTTGAAAGTTCTAAAGATCATTAAGCTTTAATTTGAGTGCGGTTCATGGTTTTGGCATTGTTTGATGTGCTTTGAGGCTTCGAGCAGGTCCGCATTATGTTTTGGAACTGGTTGGTGCGATTGTACGGGGTCTCGGGGCCCTCGGGTGGTTGACGAATCAAAATTGGAATTTGAGAAAAGGCTGAAGCAACTAATATCTGGTGCGATCGCACCTGCCCAATAAAGGCCGCAAGTGCGAAGTCGCGGGAGCGAGTCATTGGTTGCATGTACGGTTTGGGCAAGAGTAATAGAAGATTGAGAGCGCAGGTGCAAGGACATGTCCGCACTTGCGAAGGCGCAAATGCGGAAAAGAAGGGCACAGGTGCGGAGTCGTGCTAGGTAGGAGGAATTCGCAGGTGCGAGGCTTTGGTCGCACCTGCGAGACCGCAGATGCGACTGGTTGACCGCTACTGCGATATTTGGATTAAGACTCCACTCCAGGCTCATTAGCCTTTAAAATACTAATTTTAATTACCTCAATTTGCGTGCGCAATCCGGGATCGAATCCGGAAATATTTTATGTGAAAATACGAGAAATAAATTTTCTAGAGTTAAACTTTGATTTTAGTTGACTTCGGTGAACATTTTGAGTAAACGTACCCGAATCTGTGTTCCGACGATCCCGAGAGATCCGCAGTAAAATATGGGACTCGGGCGTGTGCCCTAAAATGAATTTCGAGGTCCCTAGCCTTAGAAAATAATTTACGAAGAAAATTGTTCTGCTGGTTAATTCAAGAAATAAAGAAATGATATCATATGTGAAAATTATGATATCTGGCCCGTATCTTGGTTCCGTAGCTAGGAACAAGTTTTTCTTGTTATTTAGGTCCTATATGTGAAGGTTCATGTGAATTGGAGTTGATTTGATGTAATTCGGACATCAGGTTGAAAAGTTGGAAAACAAATTAAGTGTTCTTCAGAAAATCATGAGTTTTGAGGATAAATTTGTAGTTTTGATGCTATGTTGATTATTTGATCGCACGAGCAAGTCCGTATGATGTTTTTAGACTTGCCTGCATGTTTGGTTTTGAGCCCCGAGGGCTTAGGTGAGTTTCAGATAGGTTTAGGCTATTTTGCGCTTTTTTATGCTTCATCGTCGTTTCTTCAAGCATAAATGATACCAAATTAAGAAAAATGAGCTCCACTTTTGATTTTTATTAAACCATTACACCCATATCGTAATTACGGAGCCATAGGAAAAAGAATCATCGAATTTGGACATCATATGAGGAAGTTATGCCCATTTTAGTGTCAGAGAAAAACTGTTGGTGCGAGATGTCGCAAATGCGAACTCCGGGTCGCGAATGCGACAACTGCAACCTATTAAATGAGATTTTTTATGGGATTTCCACCCATTTTTAAATTCTGTCAAACCCTAAACCTCCATAGACGATATTTCAAAGACCCAAACTTCTCCAAATCATTGGTAAGTGATCATTAACTATTTCCTTTCATCCCTTAAGCAACTTTTAACAAGATTTCAACTTAAAATCTAGAGTTTTCATGGTGAAATTTGGATTTTTGGGTAGAACTTAGGAATTTAAAAATTTGGGTTATTGGACCTCGAGTTGAGGTCGGATTGCAATACTAATTACATATCCGGGCTCGGGGGTATTGGATAACGGGTTTTGGTCTGAACCTCGAGTTTACACCAAGCGGGTCCGGGGTTGATTTTTTAATTTCGATAGGAAAACGTAGGAGAAACATTGTTTTTTCAGTAAAGTTGATTCCTTTAGGCTATAATTGATGATGGTGAACCAATTGTGATTAGATTTGTGCAGAATAGAGGCAAATTCTAAAGGAAAAGCTGTGCTAGGGTAGCGATTAACCTTGACTTAAGGGGATAGGAATCCCCAACTTGATTGTTATGTGAAATTGCTTGTGTGTGGTGTATATGTGAGGTGACGAGTACCTATGCACTACTAAATGGTTGTTTAACATGATCCCTTTTCCGTTTCCCATTTATTTGCTTCCCGGTTTAACTATTTTATGATTGTTGAGGTTTACATGGCTATTTGGTTTCATTAGATTATTGCCAATTGTTGTTGCAAGTGTGTTAAAAGTGTTGGTTGTTCTCTTGATTCTGTCATGGTATATAAAGACTGAGTTGAGTTGACAGCGTTACGGTGTTTACATATATTCTGGTTGGTTTCATTGTGAAATGATATTGGTTAAAACTTACGAGGTATATTGTTTTCTGTTTACAATTGTTGAGATAAAAGTGTTGTGAAAGGCTTGGCATGAATTGTGAAAGTTTTGATAAATAAATAAATGATAGTGATAAGGGTGGACAGGTGAAATAAATGATAGTGATAGGGGTGGGCAGGTGAAATAAATGATAGTGATAAGGGTGGACAGGTGAAATAAATTATAGTGATAAGGGTGGACAGGTGGGATCGGGTCGCACGCCGCAACAAGTAATTGATAAGGGTGGACACTTATATTTTACTGGATTTCAAAAAAATGTTTTACTGGTTTTTGAAACTCAAGGATTTGAAACTTACAGATTTGAAAACTTACTGTTTTACTCTATTATTTTTCGTATTTTGTACTTACTTTGATTCTGAAAGTCATATCTTTGGAAGTGTTGGAAATCTATGAGAGATTTTGGTTACAACTGAGGGTTGGAATAGTCGATTGAGTTATTTTCCTTATTGTTGCAGTTTATATTTCTTGTTTGTGTCGAATTGTTTTCTTGCTTTATTATATGTATTGTTACAGACTAAGTTATAATTGCCCCCCCTTTAGCCTCGTCACTACTTCGTTGAGATTAGGCTCGACACTTACTTAGTACATGGGGTCGGTTGTACTGATACTACACTCTGCACTCTTTTGTGCAGTTCCAGGTACTGGTCAGAGTTAGGGGATTTTAGTAGCTGACATCATTGCTCGGAGACACGAGGTAGATCTGCTATCATCCGCAAATTCCTGGAGTCTTCGCTTATTTTCGGACACTGTTTTACTTCTCCCAGAACAGATATACAATTCCTTCAGCCCATTATTTGTAGTATTCCTAGTAGTTCGTTAATTGTGACACCAGACCCTGGGATGGTCTTATAATTAGTTATTTAGTTAGAGGCCCGGTTAAGTTATTCAATTGTTATTTTATTTGTGGAATTATACAAATGGAAGTAAGAAAGCTTTGTTTATTTTGAATTATTTTGTTATGGCTGAATGGATTTTTAACGGAAATTAACTAAGTAAATTTTAACCTTGGATTGCCTAGCAAGTGTAGTGTTAGGTGCCATCACGATCCTGAGGGTTGGGAATTTGGTTCGTGACAAGTTGGTATCAGAGCCCTAGGTTGCTTATATCTCACAATTAATGAACAAGCTTAATAGAGTCTGAAGGATCGGTATGGAGACGTCTATACTTATCTCTCAGAGGCTATCAAGTTCGGAACAAACTCCATTTTTATTCTCTTCTACTCTGTCGTGCGGATCTTGTTACCTCTGACATTGAATGAATCCTTCTACTACTTGCAGATGGCGGGAATGCGTGCTTTTCTCCCGTGGACCAACAGATCAGGTTTTCCCGCAACACCATTCCTGAACCACAGATGATGCAAGAAAACATCCAATAAATAACCCCACTCATGGCACGTGAAAACTCAAGTGGAATCAGTGAATCTCAAAAGGTAACCACATATAACCTGAGAAACTATTCTGTGAATATAAGAGCAAGAATTCATACGGGAGATTGTGTGATAATTGTCCCTGCTTCAACCATTTCATTCCTTTCAAAAACAAGCCACAAGTCAGTACGAAAATAAATCATGTTGGCACTAGACAAGGCACCAAGTCAGCCTATGGGCACAACCTCAATGTAAATCTTCCATTCCTTATAAATTAACAAAATTATACAACGGTACAAGAACAATTCTCTGAAAGAAATCCACGGAGCTATCTATCATCAAGGAGAGATAGAAAAAAGAGAAAAGATCAACTGGTTATCAAGGATATCACCGCCCAAAATAAAACATACCCTGCATAATTTCAACATAATCATCCACACGAGAACCAACCAGTGTCACATAATAGAAATGTAATAAATAACATGATAAACAGAATACCAATTCACCTAAAAGATAAAACAGAAACTAGGTTGTCACCATAAAATAAGAACCAAATCCCAGCACCAAAACTACAAGAAAGTAAAGAATATTTACATCCAAAATCACTGTTATTCAAAGAGGCCACCTCAACCTAAAATCTAATAAGTAAAGTGAAAATGGTGAACGGTGCCCCCCTTAATACTGCATTATGTACTCCCCTCGCTGTAAAAATCTGTCACCCTCTCCTCTCTCTTGTCCTCGGACCAGGGACTGGAACATCATCCTCTTCATCCGGCTTAGTCGAGGGAAATGGCTCCTGAGGCTTCAACACCTTAAACAACTCCTTCACACCCTTCCACATACGAACGAACAACTTGCCTCTATTCTTCTCCCTCTTCTTCATCCATGCGTGTGCACTTTCCAGCTTGGCATGAGAAGTACTCAAGCCACCATGTTCCGTGGCCAAATCTGCGTACGCCTTCTCCAGCTGCTTCAAATGAGCCCCCTATTTCTTCTGATCCTCAAGGTATTTCTTGAAGTCTTTCTGTGAAATATATGCAGAGGGCCCCTCAAATGTTTCCCCCGGGCCCTGTGGAAGTCGAGATACCAGTTCACGAACCTGCCTCATCTCCTCAGAAAGCACAGAAAATTGGCCACCGGTAGAGGGAGAAGGCTGACTAACCTGCTCAGCCTGAGGAGGCAATCCCATTTTTCTCTTCTTTCTTTTGACAGCTCCACCCTCTCCTCTCTTCATCTAGGGGTGGATAGGCCTACTCGCCTCTACCCACTTTTCCCCTGGATCCTCCTCCACCCCAGCCACCTGGCACAATTCAGTAATAAGATATGGGAATATAAGTGACTTATCACCCATGTGAAGGTAATCATTTAACTCACTAACGACGATGTCGCCAACATTGAGTGGAATGCCATCAAGGATACAAGCTACCATCACTGCTCTCAGTATGGGTACATTCTAGATGTTGGACGCTTGAGAGACATGGTTGCACACAATAGCTAGCCATATCTTGGCTTCAACGGTAAACTCTTGGGAGGTGAATGATTTCTTACCCAATGCCCAAGGAACATCCATACCCGGTCATAGCTTAGAAGCCAATCAATCCCCTGGAAGCTTATCTTTCTCACGGAACGGATCCATGTCGTGGTCAGGGAGGTGGTAGATTTTGTTCACAGCTTCTGCCCCGAAATGTACCATCTTTCCTCGAATCCTCACCTTCCGATTTTTCATGTTTATGGCAGGGAGATTCGCATAGAACTCCCTCACCCACTGCTCATTTTCCCTACAAGGTAGAGGGGTGAAACAAATCCAGCCCATAGCAACAAGCTTCCGGTAGAACTCAGGAAGACGTTGCTCAACTTTTTCAATATCTATTTCACTCTTAGGGAGAAACTTCTTTGTGATTAGCTCATTGTAATACCGTTCATGGCACCCTCGTGATAATATTTGTGTTTGTCGTAGTTGTCCTCAAGTTTTATGGGACTTCCGGGCAAGGATTCAGTGGAGTAAGAACTCATTCTCAATATGTGGACCTGCAAAACCTATCATAGAAATGAAAGTGGAGTATAGCCATGAAATATGTTGCAAAATGAATCTTGGATATCAAAAGAGTGATTGGACAGTTGAAACGACACTACTAAAAAATTTTCAAAAATTTCAAAAAGTGCAAATATTTGCTCTCTGATGTCGCATTTGTGACACATTTCTTCGCAAATGCGAAGTCAACAGTTGCCCTCTGATGTCGCAATTGCGACATTCTCATTCGCAAATGCGATGTTGTAACGACACGATCGGTCGTTATGTAGAACCTGCATTATAATTATTGTTATTGCCTTGTCATAGGTTGGTATTACTGTTATTGATGTGTTAGTGTTGGTATGCTCGGAATCAGAATGGTTGTAGTGAGAATTTGGTCACTTAGTCTTTAAAAATAGCCTTAGAGTTAGAAAACTCAACTGAGAGTTGACTTATTGGTAAACGACCTCATAATGTGGATTTTATGGCTCGGATAGCTTCGCTAGGTGAATTGGGACTTAGGAGTGTGTTTGAAATATTTTTGTGAAGACCGATGTAGAATTAGGCTTGAATTGGCGAAAGATAGTTTTTGGTGTTTTCCGGTCGGCACTGGAAAATAGGATATCGTGGTCGGAATGGAATTCCAACAGTTGGAACAGTTTCGTAAGTCCATTTTGGATATGTCTGCAAAACTTCAGGTCAATCGGAGTTGGTTTGGATAGTTTCGGCATCGTTGGTGGATTTTAGAAATTTCAAAGTTCTTAGGCTTTAATTCTATGTGATTTTGGTGTTTTAATGTTGTTTTTAGTGTTTCGAGAGTGCAAATAAGTTTGAATGATCATATATGATATGGTTGTATATTTGGTTGGGGTCCCGAGGGGTTCGGGATTTATTTCGGATGGTTAACGAGAAGTTCGGAGTTTGAAATTTACAGCAAACAGTTGTTGGTGTGAATTCACTGTTGTTTTCGCACTTGCGGGTGTTTTATCGTAGGTGCGGGCCCGCAGGAGCGGAAGAAGGCTCCGCAGGTGCGAGAATTGGCCAGTCAGGGAAAAGGTCACAGATGCGGATAGGGGGCCGCAACTGCGAAGTCGCAGGTGCGAAGTTAGGCCGTTTAATGAAAATTCGTAGGTGCAGTTGATTTGACCGCATGTGCGGTCCCGTAGGTGCGAGAAATGGCTGCAGGTGCGGAACTCCTGGGCAGAAAGTATAAATTAAAACCCTCAACGACCATTAGACCTTTTAACAGCATTTTTGAACGGGAATAGAGTTTGGAGGCGATTTTGAAGAAGGGAAATTAGTGTTCTTCATTGAGGTACATATTTTGGACCCTAAGACTCGATTGTAGGTGATTAAAGAACATAATATCAATGTTAAATTCATGAAAATCAGTAGAAAAAGGTGGAGTTAGGGCTTTAGATTATGAGACCTTTAGGGATCGATTTGAGGGGTCAAACGAACTCCGATTTTAGCATTATTTATATGTACGGACTCGTGAGATGATAAAAAAATATTTTGGTATAAAAATTGTCGAGTTTCGAGGCAGGGGCCCGGGGGTCGGGTTTTGGCTTAATTAGGGTTTTGAGCTAAATTTGGTAATGTTCAATTGCAATCGATTGCTTAAGCATAATTTGATGATAAAAATCTAAACTTGGTAGATTTGGAGCAGTCAGAAGTTTATTCCAGAGGCAAGCGGGTTGCTGAGTAGCTTTTCGGGCTAGTTTGAGGTAAGTAATATCTTTAAATCCTGTCCTGAGGGTATGAAACCCCGGACTATGCATCCTTTCATGGATTTTGGAATGTAAAGATTTGAAATTTGGAAATATATTCCTTTTTAGGCAACTATTGAGTTGCGAACCCGATTTTAAAGTCGATGCTTAATAGTATTGATATACTTTGATATAATTTGGGCTGCAAGACATGTTTGGGGCCTAGTGCCGATCTGTTAACCCCTTGGGGCTTTTTTTTACTATTTTCCTCACTTAATATGTTATGATGTTCACTTAGTCTTTTCTTGATAGTTGTTTTGACACTCAGATATTTTGATATTATTTCTTGAAAAAAATGAAATATTAGTTTTGGTCGAAAACCAGGTATAATGATGGCCCGAGTGGCATGTTTAGAGTGTCTGACTGAGTAAGGCTGCGGGCCAATATTTTTAGGATGTTATGATACGATAGAGGCCGAGGGCCAATATTTTGAGTGACTTATGCCATGATGTGGCTGGCCGAGGGCGAATATTATTGGTGATTTATGCCATGATGTGGCTGGCCGAGGGCCAATATTATGAGTGATTTATGCTATGGTGTAGCTTGTTATAGCTCTTGGATGTAGGAGCCCCTCTGGAGTCTGTACACCTCAAGTGAGCGCAGGTAGCTACTGAGTGTGAGTGATGCTCGATGTGCTGATACTAAGTGACTGTGAGGTTGCCTGCTAGGCTGATACTGAGTGACTGTGAGGTTGCCTGTTGGCTGATACTGAGTGACTGTGAGGTTGCCCGCTGGGCTAATACTGAGTGATGGTGAGGTGTTGTGGAAAATATCTACGAGAAATGGTTATGGCCCAAGGGGCAGATTTATGATGACTTTACTGTGTTTTTGACGGTTATCCACTTCGTTTTTCAAACTGATTTTACTGAGATTTTACCGAGATATATTGAAATTATACTTGTTTCAAAGGATTTATTGAAATTGGTTTTCGAACTTATGTATTTGATGAATACTTTATGGTGACTTGGTGTTTTACTGTTTTTGTGAATTGGTGTATCTGTGCTGTGTGATTTGTATTTCTTAGACTGAGATTTATTTTCATTACTACTGAGTTGGCTCATCATTACTCCATGCACCTCTGTGCATAGATCCAGGTACCAGTTCAGAGCAGTAGCTGTCTTCGTTGGTATTCAGCAGCTTACGGGATTTCGAGGTAGTTGTATAGCGTCCGCGCTTCTCCATTTCCCTTACTTTATTAGTATTAGTATTTATTTCATAAAAATTGATTAAGACACTAGCAGAGTTCGTTTTATTTCTTAGATGCTCGTGACTATGTTGACTCTAGGCTTGGGAGAGTTGTTTAGCCTGTTAGATTATTATGGGGGCGTAATGACGTAAAGAAATTATTTTATGCTTTGTTGTTTCTTGTTATTGGTTATTGAAACGTTATAATAGAATGAATGGGTAATTAGCTGATGGTTGGCTCGCCTATTTCCACAATAGGTTCCATCACGACTTGTTAGGATTTGGGGTCGTGACAAGTTGGTATCAAAGCTCTAGGTTGCATAGGACTCAATGGTCATGAGCAAGTTTAGACGTCTCTGCTTATCTTTGAGAGGCTGCAGAACCCTTAGGAAACAATCCACATTCTTGAATTATTGTCGTGCGAATCCATTTTATTCAGCCAAAAGCATAACCCTTTGAATTCCTTTCATGTATTCGAATGCGCACGCGAGCGCTTGGTATCAGTTGTGCATCATCATGTTAATAATGGGCCAGTCGGAAGGACTTGAGGCTGGATTTTTGACTGTGCTGAGATTTCGTTTGTGTGAGCACATATGTTAGGGGAATTATATGTCCGTTTGTGTCGTTATTAATGGAACTTTGTGACTAGATGACTACGTGGTGAGTGTGATTCGATGGTTAGATATGTTCAGGGTGTTTGATTGTGACAAAAATGAATAGGCGTGAGATGTAGCAAGAACTATTGAGTATTTTACTTATGTATTAAGTTAGAACATGGCTTCGAGTTGTGAGTGTATTGAAGGACCTCTCATGTAGTTTAGTTGTGGAGTGAAGTGGATTATTCTGTGGTGTTCTGAGTTCCTAGTGATGTCTTTTGGGCTGACCAATGCCCCAACAGCGTTCATGTATTTGATTGACAGTGTATTCAGGCGTGTTATAACTCCTTTGTTATTGTATTTATTGATGGCATCCTGTCGTACTCTAGTAGCCAGGGGTAGGATACTCAGCAATTGATGATGGTATTACAAGGATATAGGGAGGAGAATCCTTGAGCAAAGTTCTCCAAGAGTGAATTTTGGCTCAGTTCAGTAGCATTATTGGGACACGTGGTCAGACGAGTGTGTGTAGAGCTTCCAGAAGCTCAAGATTTCCTTTACCACAACTCCAGTGTTGGTATTGCAATCAGCTTCCGGTTCTTATACTGCTTAATGAGATGTCTCGACGGCAGACAATGGTTGTGTTCTATTGTAGGAAGGTATAGTGATTGTATGATAGCTATGATTTTCAGAAGTGTATTGGGAGATATAAGTTTGAGGTTAAGCAGGCGGGGTTATCTTCCGCGTGGTGTACTGAGGTTGTGTTATCCTTAGGTGTATTTATCACAAGTATTCTTTATCAGTAATTGATATGTTGCAATTTGAGTTTAGATCTCTTGTGGGAGTTGGCATGACTACTATAGTGGTGAATGATGTGTATACATATGATTTGAGACCTTAGATAGTTAGGGTTATATAAGCTTATGAAGGATTTAGTTGAATCTCATGGCGGCATTGTGGCGGTGATATAGTATGTTCATTATGAGTTACTGTATGTCTTGATCCTTGGCAGCCAAGTGGGGGAGTCTGGTAATGATAATTTGATTGCACGATTATGTGTTGTATTGGTTTCGATTCGAGATATATTGGTGAATCATTTATGACCTACAGAGGTGGAGTCTGGGAGTGACTCGAGTAATGGGAATTCATCGATACAAGTTGTAATGTACTCTAGTGGTAAAGGGATTCTATTGAATGATTGAGTGGTAATTGTAAGTGGTGTAGTGTGTGCGGGGCAGGAATTCTCTTGGTTACTTTGAAGTGTGGATCAACTTTCTAGTATGTTCGTGTGCAAACGGGTCAGGTCGTTCGGTCTGTTTGATAGGTTCAATTGAGGTTCGCTAGAGTGGATATCTCTCGAGAATGGGTCTGGTGGATTCGAGGTTAGATTAACAATTGGTAATCTTCAAAATGTATATTTGGCTAGAAACTAAGGTCTATACTGGAGGGTCTTAAGACTTGTGGCATTTTAACATTATTCTGGATTCTACGTATCAGTATCAGGAAGGTGAAGGTAATGGATCTAGGGATAATGGAGAGAGTATTTAGTGGCATATCAGCCTTAGACGGTATATTTCATGCTTGGGTTTCGTGTGGTGAGTCTGGATTGAGAACTACAACATTGTGGCAAGAGGAGGTATCAATTCGAAGGTAAGTCAAAAGGAACTTGGATGAATAGGACAACTTGGTAGTAGGTCAGATCGGCATGATAAGGGATATGGTTAGTTCTTTGGGTGGTTATAAGGTAATGAGTTGTTAGAGGTGTTTCTTAGCAATTTTCTTGGGATTTGGTGGCATGCGTAGCGTGGTTGAGTTAGAAGGATTCAGTCCTACCGGTTTGGTGTTGTACTAATGGGATTCAGAGAGGTCTTGATTTTTTCTACCACGATTAGAGATATATATTTTCCACTGGCGTGAGGGCCATGTGATGTATTGTGATTTTTCTTCTAGATGGGATAAAATGGAAAGTTCTTGGCTAGTTGGGTACGTAGTTGTTTCTGGCTAGGAAGAGATCATGAAGTTCTCATATTTATCATAGGATTGTATGTTGTATGCAGTATTTTGTGTATAGTGGAGAGTGGTATATGTGAGGTCACGGTTCAGTTCTAGAAGGAAGGTCAGAACTGGCAGTTTCAGATGATTAGGTAAAGGATACTACTATTGGGTGGTTGGGTGAGAGTATACATTTATAAAGGACAATGTGTTTGAATAAGGATGCTTCATTGGTGTTACGACGCTTCCTTGTTGGATAGACTGCTGGTATTCAAGGTTTCTTGGTGACACATAGGAATTATGGGGGTGTCCCTCTCGCAATGATAAAGTACTAAGGGCGTGTTATATATTTGAGTGGTGGAATTGAGATTAGATATAGTAATTGGAGCGCCTCATGGATTTTGAGACTGGGAATTTTCAAGAACATATTATTTTGTAGTTGTGAACTACGGGGATGCGAGCAAAGCTAGTCATGTGTTAGTATATGTCATGATTCAATCAATATGAACCTTTAGAGAGTTATCCACTTGTTGAGGATGACCAGAGTTGATTTGGAATATAATTATTGGAAGGCTAGTATGGGTGTGTGTTCAACACTGAGTCGAAATTGATGACCCCAAATTGCTATTGTTGAGGGATGTACCATTTGATTGTCACTGAGCTTATTCATGTTTTAGAGTAATCTATGAGTTACCTTTCGGTGTTTCGAGGAGTTGTGATCGTTGGTTATGTATATGCATAGGGTGTAGTTCTAGAGGGTCTATATAGCGAGATTTGAGTAAGGTAAGTAATTGGGTGTTGCAGGATTGAGACGTGTTGGTTATGTTCTTTCTGGTTTGGGTGGCATGGTATCGTCTGATTTCCCCTAGGATTATGAAAATGCACTTTGAGTAATTGATGTCGAATTTCGCATGGTTATTGATTTTGAGCAAGGTGGCTTGGAGTATTTCATGTGGTCCAGCAGTTGGATGGGATCACACATTGCAGCAAAGTTAGGTAGAGGTATGACCCTTGGTGTCAGATTCGTGTGTTCTTATTTTTCGATGTGGACCAGGCTTATAGCATGATGCTATGATGGTAATAGTTAATGACAGAAGATTCCTCTCGTGTGAGTGTTCTTTATTTTATAAATTGAGCTTTTGGGATGTTGTTATTAAGTGCACGAGTTGTACAAGTTATGGCTCTGTATGGTATAGTAGTATTCATGCTGATCAGACCAATAGTTACTGGATTCTGCGTTTTCCTTTCATCATCGACAGCATATGAAAGTGTTAGAACAAGGCTTTGCTTGATGAGAGGTTATTTACCGGTATTGGGTTGTTATAAGCAACTATTTTGATTAGGAGTTATCGCCACGAGTGCTTGTTCTTAGTCATGTAGTGTATCATGGTATTTCATATTGGGTTACGGATATGACTTTTTACAGTATGCCCAGACTTATTCAGTTTATAGTTGTGAGGTTTTGATCTTGTAAATTGATCCAGAAGTGAAAATGTAGTTCTAAGGTTTATGGGTCAAGATTGAATTTCGAAATTTCACCTGTGTTGTGCTATTAGACCTATATGGGGTAGAGTGACGTGGGATCACCTCCGAATATCTGCATGGTAGGTTACACAGCAATTTTGGTGGTGTTTGGAACAACTCTAGGCACGTTCGAGGACGAACATTTGTTTAAGAGATGGAGAATATAGCGACCCGGTCGGTCGTTACATAGAACCTGCATTATAATTACTATTATTGCCTTGTCATAAGTTGGTATTCCTGTTATTGATGTGTTAGAGTTGGTAGGCTCGGAATCGGAATGGTTGTATTGAGAATTTAGTCACTTAGTCTTTAAAAATAGCCTTAGACTTGGAAAAGTCAACTGAGAGTTGACCTATTGGTAAACCTCCTCGGAATGCGGATTTTATGGCTCGGATAGCTTCGTTAGGTGATTTGGGATATAGGAGTGTGTTCGGAATATTTTGTGAGGACCGGTGTAGAATTAGGCTTGAATTGGCGAAAGTTAGTTTTTGGTGTCCTTCGGTCGGCAGTGGAAAATAAGATATCGGGGACGGAATGGAATTGCGACAGTTGGAACAGGTTCTTAAGGTCCTTTTGGATATGTGTGCAAAATTTCAGGTCAATCAGAGTTGTTTTGGATAGTTTCGGCATCGTTGGTGGATTATAGAAATTTCAAAGTTCTTAGGCTTGAATGCGATGTGATTTTGGTGTTTTGATGCTGTTTTTAGTGTTTCGAGAGTGCAACTAAGTTTGAATGATCATATATGATATGTTGGTATATTTTGTTGGGGTCCCGAGGGGCTCGGGATTGAATTCGGATGGTTAACAGGAAGTTCGGAGTTGGAAATTTGCACCAAACAACTGCTGGGGTGAATTCGTTGTTGTTTCCGCACCTGCGCATGTTTGATCACAGGTGCGGGCCTGCAGGAGCGGACGAAGGCTCTGCAGGTGTGAGTATTGGCCGGTTAGGGAAAATGTCGTAGATGCGGATAGGGGGCCGCACCTGCGAAGTCGCAGGTGCGGAGTTAGGCCGTTTAATGAAAATTCGCAGATGCGGTTGATTTCACCGCAGGTGCAGGGCCGCAGGTGCGAGAAATGGGCCGCAGGTGTGGAACCCCTGGGCATTAAGTATAAATTAAAACTCTCCGGGACCATTAGACCTTTTAACACCATTTTTGAATGGGAATAGAGCTTAGAGGCGATTTTGAAGAGGGGAAATTAGTGTTCTCCGTTGAGGTAAGTAGTTTGGACCCTAAAACACGATTGTAGGTGATTAAAGACCATAATATCAGTGTTAAATTCATGAAAATCAGTAGAAAAAGGTGAGGTTAGGGGTTTAGATTATGATACCTTTAGGGGTAGATTTGAGGGGTCAAATGAACTCCGATTTTAGCATTCTTTATATGTACAGACTCGTGAGATAATGAAGAGTTTTTTGGTATACAAATTGTCGAGTTTCGAGATGCGGGACCAGGGGTCGGGTTTTGGCTAAATTATGGTTTTGAGCTAAATTTGGTACTTTTCATTGGAATTCATTCCTTAAGCATAATTTTATGATAACAATCTGAACTTGGTAGATTTGGAGCGCTCGGAAGTTGATCCGAGAGGAAAGTGGGTTGCAGAGTAGGTTTTCGAGCTAGTTTGAGGTGTCTTTAAATCCTGTCTTGAGGGTATAAAACCCCGGACTATGCATCCTTTCATGGATTTTGGAATGCAAAGATTGGAAATTTGGAAATATATTCCTTTTTAGGAAACTACTGAGTTGCGAACCCGATTTTAAAGCCTATGCTTAATAGTATTGATATACTTTGATATAATTTGGGATGCAAGCCATGTTTGGAGCCTAGTGCCGATCTATTTACCACTTGGGGGCTGTTTTTACTATTTTCCTCACTTTATATGTTATGAGTTTCACTCAGTCTTTTCTTGATAATTATTTTTACACTCAGAGTATTGTGATATTATTTCTTCAAAAAAATGAAACACTTTTTGGATCGAGAACACGGTATAATGATGGTCAGAGTGGCATGTTGATAGTGTCTGACCGAGTGAGGCTACGGGCCAATATTGAGAGGATGTTATGATACGAGCGAGGCCGAGGGACAATATAGTGAGTGAGTTATGCCATGATGTTGCTGGCCGAGGGCGAATATTGTGAGTGATTTATGCCATGATGTGCATGGCCGAGGGCCAATATTGTGAGTGATTTATGTTACGATGTGGCTTGTTATAGTGCTCGGGCTGTAGGAGCCCCTCCGGAGTCTGTAAACCCCCATTGAGCGCAGGTACCTACTGAGTGCGAGTGATGCCCACGGGGCTGATACTGAGTGACTATTAGGTTGCCTGATGGGCTGATACTAAGTGACCGTGAGGTTGCCTGCTGGGCTGATACTGAGTGACTGTGAGGTTGCCAGATGGGCTGATACTGAGTGATGGTGAGGTTCTGAGCGAAATTTTTACGTGAAATGATTATGGTTCGAGGGGCAGATTTATGATGATTTTACTGAGTTTTTGACTGTGATCCACTTCATTTTTCAAACTGATTTTACTGAGAGTTTTACTGAGATAATTTGAAATTATACTTGTTTCAAAGGATTTCTGTAAATTTTCGAACTTATGTATTTGATGAATACTTTATGGTGACTTGGTGTTTTACTATTTTTGTGAATTGGAGTATCTGTGTTGTGTGTTTCGTATTTCTCAGACTGAGATTTATTTCCATTACTACTGAGTTGGCGTACTCATCATTACTCCCTGTGCCTCTGTGCACAGATCCAGGTACCGGTTCGGAGAAGTAGTTGTCTTCGTTGGTATTCAGCAACTTACGGGATTTCGAGGTAGCTGTTCAGTGTCCGCAACATTTCCATTTCCCTTCCTTTATTAGTATTACTATTTATTTCATAGAAATTGATTAAGACATTAGCAAAGTTAGTCTTATTTCTTAGATGCTCGTGACTATGTTGACTCCAGTCTTGGGAGGGTTGTTTAGACTATTAGATTATTATGGGGGCGTAAAGACTTAAAGAAATTATTTTATGCTTTGTTGTTACTTATTATTGATTATTGAAACATTATAATATAACGAATGGGTAATTAGAAACTAAACAGTCTCTAGACACTAAATCATGCAATAAACATCACATACAACTACGAAATGCAAAGAAACTTCAAAATATAGGCACAAAAATTTTCTCTTAATTCTAACAATCAAAGGAACTCAGATTTCTCTCAAATTCCTAACACGTTGTTGGTCTAACACTCTCAACCAACCTCACCCAGAAAATGAAAACATGAAATTTTAGTTTTCTAGTATTTGTTCACAGAAAAACAAGAACACACTTCAAACCCTTGGTTTTGGGAAAAGTATTGAAGCAGAAGAAGAAGAGGAAGAAGAACATGCAAGGATTTAGCAAGTTTACCTGATCATTGCACCTAGAAGTGAGGAAATTGAGAGTTGGAAAGTTGGGAAGAACTAAATCGTCTTGTTCCTTGAGTCCGAAACTAAAATTTTCAGTTTTCTACAAATGAACCGTCAAAACCCCTTTTAAGCCTCAGGTGTCTCATTTGCAACATCCAGTTCACAAATTTGAGCCCCTCCCTAAAACTGCACAGTTCGCAAATGCGAACTCCATTTTAAAAAAAAAAGTTTTCTTTATAATAAGATAGAATAAGAATAAATTAATATTTATAATAAAATATTTTAAAATAATAATAAGGATAAAAATAATAATATAATTATAAGAAAATAATGATAAAATAATGCTTACACTAAACAATTCTAATGTGTAGAACGACCCTCTGGCAGTGTATATTTTAATATTATGTTGGATCGGGTCGTACGACCTCCGCATGATTTGCGCATGCTTGTATTGCTTGCCTTGAAATTTATAAATAATGATATTGCCGCCCTGGCCTGAGGTAAATTGAAAAATGATGAAATATGAATTTTTGGAAATCTCTTATTATTAAAAGAATTGTTTACCTGCTTCATGCTTATCGAGTTTGCAATCACCTTATAAAATCCATACTTTTACACATTTTGGTATTTTATTATTGTACTACTAGTAAGTGTCGACGTCGACCTCTCGTCACTACTTCTTCGAGGTTAGACGAGATACTTACTGGGTACACGTTGTTTTTATACTCATACTACATTGTTTTGCATTTTTTTTTGCATAGGCACATGTATGGCAAGTGGCCTAGTTGGCGCAACGGCATGGTTGATACAGAGACTTAGTTGCCAGCAGAGTCTCCTTCAAAGTATTGTATTGTATTTTCTCTACTATCCAATTTGTATTCCGGAAGGTTACTGTATTACCTTTGTTTCCTAGAAATTGCTCATGCACTTGTGGCACCGGGTTATGGGATGACTATGGGATTTATTTTCTACTTGAATTTGTTAAAGACATTAGTATTTACTCAGTGATGTTCATTATTTATTATTTAATGTAATGAAAAGAAATAATGTCAAAAATACTAAAATAAAAATTTAATCTACTTCTTGGTGTTGGCTTGCCTGATAATGATGTCCGGCTCCATCACGACCTTTAGTGGAATTTGGGTCGTGACACCATGGTTTCAGAGCACTAGGTTCCCTTAAGTCTCACGAGTCATGAGCAAGTCTAGTAGAGTCTTGCGGATCGGTATAGAGACGTCTGGACTTATCTTTGAGAGGCTACATAGCTGTTAGGAGCACTTCCTTTCTTGATTCCTCATCGTGCGGTTTGATTCCTTTGAGGCTTATGCCTATGTTTCTTTCTTACTCAATCTTATGCGATGCGAAACGCTTGTTATAAATAGGGAATTGAGGAATTGTTATGGTACTATAGATGTGGTGTAGGATGTTTCTCCCTACGTAGTTAGTTGGGCTATTGCCGTCGCTTTGCATAAGGATATTCTGTCGTTTCAGCTCAGTAGCTGTACTTCTGAGAGCTTTGATGATATGCACAGTTTTCTATGATGCTCATGAACGGTTGTCGTGCAGTAATTGATGTGATGGTAGGATGCTTGGCCATGTGTCGGGGCAGTGAATGACTTGAAATGAGGTATACTCAGAGCACAATTCAGATATTCAGAATTATATTTCTAGCGGAGGAAAGGCAATCGGACTATATATGTTCAGGTTTGGATTGCTAAAGTAACAAGACTTGGTGTTTTGAAGGGTGGTGGAATTTTTATATTCGGTGTGGTGTCATCAACCTCAATTGAATGTGATAAGTTCGCCGGTGTTATGATCTTCTACAATATGACTTTGGGAGTATTGGAGAAGCGGCTGTCATAGATCGCGGGGTGTGGCGGTTCAGGATTAAATAGGTATTTCTAATGTTGATGGCTCGAGAAGGAGGATCTTCGGGAAGGGTTGAAGTTAGTAGCGATTTATAAGTTCAAGAGCTACAGAGATAAATATCGATTTAAGGCAACAAATGGGTAGCAAAGGGTGAGTAAGGACATGTGGGAAGTGTCGGGCAGTTGTTAAGTTTCTAGAAGTCCAGGTGTAAGAAGCAAAAGTCGAGTAGTTGCTCAAAGGAGTGAGTTTGACCAAAGTGAGAGAGTGGCAGATTAGCATATGGGTTCAGTAGCAGGATAACTACACACCTTGAGGAAAAGTTTAGAGTGATTTGGGAATTTTAGTGGACAATGATTGGGTCCACGTGTTTTATTTGAAATATGAGCTATTATACGGTGCGAGATTGGATAAAATAGAAAAGAGTTTCTTGATATGAAGAAGGATGCAATATAACTTTGAATTGGAAGATATTGTCGCACATTTAGTTGATGTCAATAAGGAGTGAATGGACTGGTACAGTTGGTGAATGAGAACGGGCTCAGGATAGGTTATTGATGTTGTAGTGATTGTACCCCATGCAGATTAGTTGGAAGATTCCAACATGTAATTTCCGCATGTGGGTTATCTCTTGTGAGCAGGTCAGCGGTCGCATGGTTGGCGAAGCTTATGCGAAGGATTTTACTAACTATCCAGTAAGAGGTCGAATATGTGAATGTTCTAGAGATTCAGTGTGTTCATGAAATGAATGTTCTAGAGATTCAGTGTGTTCATGAAATGCTAACAGAAGGATTTCGAGGAATATGGTCGGTTCGTTGTGCAAGATCATGTCAACAATGAAGAAAGAATCTTGGTGGGTTCCAGAGTTGTGTAATAGCAGCTTCAGGCTAAGTGGGAGAGTCCCACCGCCTACGATTGGGTTGCATGGTTATCTACTTGTGGGGTTTAAGTTATCGGCGTATCAGTTATAAAAGATAAGGGAAAATAACATAAGTGGTAATTTTGTCAAAGGAATTGATAGAGGTGTGCTATAGTTGGCCTTATCGACTCATGTTCGGGCTTTGGAAAAATTCAGGATCTATGCTTCGTACAGAGGTGATTTACAAAGGAAGTTATTCAGTCGGGTGCTTTACTGNCGAAGGATTTTACTGACTATCCAGTAAGAGGTCGAATATGTGAATGCTGCTAGAGATTCAGAGTGTTCATGAAATGCTAACAGAAGGATTTCAAGGAATAGGGTAGGTTGGTTGTGCAAGATCATGTCAACAATGAATAAAGAATCTTCGTGGGTTCCATAGTTGTCTAATAGAAGCTTCAGGGTAAGTGGGAGAGTCCCACCGCCAACGATTGGGTTGTATGGTTATCTACTTGTGGGGTTTTGAGTTATCGGCGTATCGGTTATTTCAGCTAAGGGAAAAGAACGTAAGTTGTAATTTGAGCAAAGTAATTGATAGAGGTCTGCTATAGTTGTCCTTATCGACTCATGTCCAGGCTTTGGAAAAAATTCAGGATCTATGCTTCGTACAGAGGTGATTTACAAAGGAAGTGATTCGGTCGGGTGCTTTATTAAGATGGGTTTTCATGTGCCAGCGGAGCCTTGGAGTTGATTATATTTGGGACCAAACCAGAGTGGGTGACTCTCAACAACGGTCCTAGTGAATTCAAAGGTTAAAATGCGGCGCCTAAGGATTTCAAACCCGCAACATGGTTAAGAATCGAGCATTTGTAGCGGATTATGATAAGAGGCACAAAATGTTCTATAATATTTTTGACTTGCAAAGTAGCATTTGGAGGGAAAAAGAGAAAATGACTACGGATTCATAGAGGATCTATCAGAATGGGCGTACCGATTGAAAATGTGAATGTGCGTGCAAGGAGGGTATGAAATGGTTCATGGGTTTGGAGACAATGTCGTCTCGTGGAATGGGGCCTCTCAATATGGGTGCGGGTTTAGGTTGTGATGTAAGGAATGGAGCTATTATTATCTCTAAGGAAATTCAGAATAAATTAGAAGAAGTTGGATTGGTTAGCCATGGTTGAGTTGGCATGATGGTGGCAGTGATCAGTACCTCCAACATGACTAGATTCTGCATGTGATTTGTGGCGATACGTACGAGGTTTGACGGTCACCATAATTGGTTTTATTTGGGAGTAATTAGGTATTATGGCCTATTATGTGTAGGTGGATCCTGGAAGGACAATGGTGGTTTAGACAAACTACTTCAGGATTTGTATATTCTACTATTATGAGAATACAATCATGTGTTGTTATGGTTCTCTAGGGAGGTTAGCCACTATATCCAAATATATCCTACCCATCCCTTAGCCTACATTACAACCAAATGAAGTCCTAATTGATCTTAGACTGAATGAGCTCGATTAGTAGAGTAGTACACTATGAGCAAGCCTATGGTGCATCTTTGTAGAATATGAATGTTCTTTCTGAGAGTGAGTGAATTTTGTCTATCTGAGTTCCTAATTGTTCTTAATGTTATTACTTGTGGAACCACTCTCTTGTGTGATGTTAGGGCACTTGATTCATGAAGGAAAGGTAAGTCTTGATCTCTTTATAGAGTACGTTGAGTAAGTATGAATATTACACGGCACGTGAGAGTCAACTCTTGAGGAAAAGATGTTACACTACTAGGTGCAACTTTTGTGATATGTTCTTGGTGTGACACGTTAGGGGGTTGCTTAGTGAAGGAACCTCTGCAGAGTATGGTGGATTGCTCGGGGACAAGCAATGATTTAAGTGTGGGTTGTTGATAATAGGCTACATTCATTTAGTTTAGCAATCACTTATTTAGGTGTAGTGAACGGTGTGAAATTTAAAAGTGAGGATCAAGGTTGTGGTTCGGTGTTGGCAAGGATGTCACGACCTCGGATGAGCAGGAAAGGGATTTGAATGTTTAGTGTAAGCTAGTAGTCTTCAGCGTCGCCTCAGATCGGTGTTTTGTGATAGAGGCTTTACATCCTGGTTATAGATTCTTGCTTTGCTTTACAATGTTAGTGTGGCCGGTGGTATGGATGTGCAGACTTGTTACCTTGTGTGGAAGGTCGTGGTAGCGTGACCACGGGAAGATTGTATAAGTGTGACATATAGTCTCTTGATTGATCGAGGATTGGAACAAAGTATAGAGATTGTGGTGATATTGTTAATTAGAGAATTTAGGCCTGAAGGGCAATCAACTTGTTGGGTTGTGGACCGTGGGGGTTTGCTCCGGCTATGATGGTTGTTCTTGTGTGTTATGGGGGAAATGGAGTTATATTGTATTGTATTGTATTTTCTCTACTGTCCAATTTGTATTCCGGACGGTTATTGTATTACCTTTGTTTCCTATAAATTGCTCATTCACTTGTGACACCGGGTTCTGGGATGACGATGGGATTTATTTAGTATTTGGATTTGTTAAAAACATAAGTATTTACTCAGTGAAGTTCATTACTTATTATTAAATATAATGAAAAGAAATAATTTCAAAAATATGAAAATAAAAATTTAATTTACTTATTGGTGTTGGTTTGCCTGATAGTGATGTCAGGCGCTATCAAGACCTTTAGTGGAATTTGGGTCGTGACACCTACGTTGGTCTTCGGTACAACGTAGGAACCAGTTTTGCAGGTGAGCATGCTACAATTTAGGAATTCCCTCCCTTCTTGTTCTATTGTTGAGCTCTTCTTTTGTTCGTGGAGTAATCTTTTGAGTCATATTTATGTAGTTATATTTCTTTGTTTACTTGGAGGACTAGCCAGGCAACCTCATGTCTTGAGCAGTGCGTCAGTTTATCAGTAGAGGCTTAATAGACACAGTTGGTGGGTTAAGATTCAGATGTTTTTGATAATAATATAGCAGCATTTCTATGGTTACCACCAATAAAGTTTTGGAGTTGATTTCTTTTAGATATTTAAGTTAATTAAAAGTATTTTGTTAAAGTATTTCCTTGTTAATATAAAGTTTGAAGTTATAATATATTTGATAAGCACCGATGGTTCGCTCGTTCATGTTTAGTGATCGGGTGCTGGTCACGGCTTGTTCGGAAAATAGGTCGTGACAAACTTGGTATCAGAGCCTCAGGTTTATGAAGTCCTAGAGGTCTATGAAGCCATGTTAGTAGAGTCTTGTTTATGGGTATGAATCGCGCCATACTTATTAATAGAAGGCTACAAGCATTTAGGAAAAATCTCATTTTTTCATACTTTAGATCGTGCAGTAGATCCTACCTCTAAGAAATTATCTAATGTATTCGTTTCTCCAAAACTCGCAGAAATGGCTCGTACTCGCAACTATGACACCGATAGTCAGGATGTTTCTCAAGAAACTATTTCTACTATAGTGTCTCAAGGTAGAACTAATATATCTTCAACTCAGAAAAGGAAGAGTAAATCCACAAAGAGGGTTCAAGTACCCCGGGTTGAACATGAAGAAGGGGTGGAGCATGATGATCCAGTACCTCAGCATCCAGTGTCGCCCTCAATAGTAGCTCCCACTCAGACAGCTATATATCCAGAGGTGGTTCAGATGTTTAATGTTGTCAACAGTGCTATGGAGATGTTTAAAGCCTTCATGGCCATCCAAAACGAGGGATGAGATGAGATTCAACCTCAATCAAATAGACAAAACAATTATGAGTCCTCAAGAGTGAATGAATTTTTGAAGTTGAGTCCTCCATTGTTCCATAGTTCTATAGCTGATGAAGATCCAATGTTGTGGCTGGAGGGTGTCAAGAAAGCCCTTCGAGCGATGAAGGCATTTTATGGTTAAGGTGTGGAGCTGGCTCCTTACCAGCTTAGAGATGTGGTTGGTGCTTGGTTTGAGATGTGGGAAAAGGAAAGAGATGAAGATAATGGTCCGCCTACTTGGGATGAATTTGAAGAGGCCTTCATGGATAATTTTATCCTAGAAGAGGACAGGGAAGCTAAGGCTACAGAGTTCAAACAGCTCAAGCAAAGGAAAAAAGTTTGCAAGATTACTACATGGAATTCATAAGGTTGGCTAAGCATGCTCCTCACATGGTTAAGACAGAAAAAGGAAAGATTCACAAGTTTGTTGGCGGTATGGCTTACCACATTAAGGATACGACATCAGCTGCAACAGTAGGAATGACAACTTTCTTCTATGTTGTGGGATTCGCCAAGCACTTAGAAAAAGACAAACAACAAAGGAGAGAAGAAAAAGAACATAACAAGAAATCCCGGAAAGCGGGCAGGTTTAATGGTACATCTAGTGGAGGTGGAAGTGGTTCCTACAATAAGGAGTCATTAGCACCAACTCAGTCTAGTCATCGGTCAGGTGGTGGGTCTTCCTTCATAAATACTCAAAGTTATGGAAACCAGTCTCGCCAGAATAAGAATGTTAGGACATCATCCTCACATAGCCAGAGTCATGTTGAGAAACATTCAGGTCAGTGCAAGCTCGAATTTCATGGTTTCTATCATTGTAGAAACATTGGTCATACAAAGGCCAACTGCCCAAAGTCGCGACATAGTTTCTATGGTGGATCAACTCGTCCTTCTAGTTCCTAGGCTACTACAGTTGCACCACCACATGCTCGTGGTTCTCATAATCAGGCCATAGGTGCAGATCGAGTTACTCAAGGAGGGTACAACACCGTTTGTTTGCTATACTTGATCGTCAGAGTGCAGAGGCATCTAGAGAAGTTATTACAAGTATACTTCTAGTCTGCTCACGTAATGTTTATTCCATAATGGATCCAGTTTCAACGTTTTCACATATGACTCCATACTTTGCAATTAATCTCGGTCTAGAATTGGAACAACTTAGTGAGTCATTCCTAGTATCTACTCAAGTTGGAAAGTCAGTGAAAGTCACAACAGTCTATAGAGGTTGTATAGTGCCCACTGCCAAGAATTGATAATTTATTTTATCAACTTCAGGGTGAAAAGTACTTTTCAAAGATAGACTTGTGGTCAGGGTACCATCAGTTGAGAATCAGAGAAGTGGATATATCTAAAATAGCCTATAGAACTCGCTACGGGCATTATGAATTTCTAGTAATGTCATTTGGGTTTTAAAAATGCTGCAGCTGCATTCACGGACCTCATGAACAAATTTTTCAATCCATTCCTTGATACCTTTATTATTGTGTTTATAGACGATATTTTGGTATACTCTAAGAACAAGGATGAGCATGCTGAACACCTCAGAATAGCCTTGCAGACCTTGAAGGAGAATGAGCTTTATTCCAAGTTTTCAAAATGTGAGTTCTAGTTGTAGTCAGTGGTATCTAGTGAAGGCATAAAATTGGACCCTCATAGGACCGAACCAGTCAAGAACTGGCTAGGGCCGACAACGCCAACCGAAATCAGGAGTTTCTTAGGGTTAGCTGGCTACTATAGAAGGTTTATAGAGGAGTTTTCCTCACTTGCAACTCCATTAACTAAGTTGACTCGGAAAGCAATTAAGTTTCAGTGGTCAGACACTTGTAAGAAGAGTTTTTAAGAGTTAAAGAAGAGGTTTACCACTGCACCTGTGTTAACTTTGCCGACAGGTTCGTGTGGGCTCACATTGTATTGTGATGCCTCCAGAGTTGGCCTCGGTTGTGTCCTTATGCAAGATGGAAAAGTTATTGCTTTTGCTTCCAGGAAGTTAAAGAATCATGAGAAGAACTACCCGACACACGACTAGGATCATGCAACAGTGGTGTTTACATTAAAGATATGGCGATACTACCTTTATGGCAATTATTCTGAAGTGTTTACAGATCACAAAAGCCTCTAGTACATTTTCAAGCAAAATGAATTAAATTTGAGACGAAGAAGATGGCTCGAGCAATTGAAAGATTATGACATTAATATCCTTTATCAATCGGGAAAAGCTAATATGGTAACAAATGCACTTAGTAGGAAGTCAATGGGTGTCTTGGCCCATCTTGCAGTACAAAGGCGATATTTGGGTCGAGAAATTCAATAACTAGCAAATGATGGTATTGGATTGGATGAGCCCAAAGAAGGAGGTATAACTACTTATGCCTTAGCACAATCCTCCCTTGTTACGAATGTTAAGGCTAAGTAAGACGAAGATCCGTATTACTGAAGTTAAAACAAGGAATCAGAAATAAAGAAATCACTGCTTTCACTCTAGGAAGTGACGGTGTTTTGAAGTTGAATGATCGGTTATGTGTGCCTGATGTAGATGGTCTGAGAAAGGCCATAATAGAAGAATCTCACAACTCGAGGTACTCTATCCACCTAGGTGATACAAAAATGTATCTGGACTGGAAAGAGTTATATTGGTGGAAAGGAATGAAGAAGAAAGTAGCAGATCATGTGGCTAAATGTTTGAATTGCCAGCAAGTCAAAGCCGAGCATCAGAGGCCTGTTGGCCTAGCTCAAGATGTAGAGATACCACAGTGGAAATGTGAGATGATTAATATGGATTTCGTAGTAGGTCTACCTCGCACATACAGTAAGCATGATTCAATTTGGTTTATCATAGACCGACTCACAAAGCCCGCTTATTTCCTACAAGTAAAGACGACAGGTTCTGCAGAGCATTATGTCATGACCCAAAATCTACTAAGGTCGTGATGGCACAGGACACCACCGTCAGGCAAGAAAATCATTAATTAGTCGAAATAAATCCGTCAAGTAAATACAAAGGTTGAAATATTCCATCTTAGCAATTATATCCCCAACACACCCCAGAACCCGGTGTCACGAGTACATGAGCAATTTTTAACAATTTATACAGTCATTACCAAGCTTGTCCGAAATTCAAATTGGAAAAAGCATTTAAAATGAAAATAAATACAGTACGAGGGAGACTTTGTCAGCTGCGGATCGCCTCCGGATGGTGCAGCTCGCCTAAGTCTCCAAACCAGCCATGTCACTATGAAAGTACCTGTGCAATAAAAATGCACGACAAGCGTAGCATGAGTACAAAAACAACGTGTACTCAGTAAGTCACCTGCCTAACCTCAGAGAGCTAGTGACGAGAGGTCGAATTAGACACTCACTAGGGTCCAACAATTTATTTAACAGCATATGATGAACATGGTAAGCATGTAAAGGTAGTAAATCAGCAAATATACAAGACACTGAAATCCAAGTAAATATTGGAAGTAAACAAATAGTTACCACTTTCTCATTTTCCCCCAAATATCTTAAATAAACAATCCCCTCTTTGTTTTCCCCCAAATATCTTAAATAAACAATTAATTCTTTATTTTCCCTAAATATCCTATCACTTCAAAAACCATGAAACATTTAACAATTTAGCATGCGCATATGGGATAAGAACAACCGGCATGAGCCATCATAATAATCATCTATGTGCACTGTCGAGGGTCGAACGGCCCGAACCATAATATTTCTTTCAATCTCGTCGTGGCGTACGGCCGCTCCCATGAGATTACGGGAAATAACACTCCGCTCGCGGAATGTAAATTGCCAAGTGGTCACATGCAGTCATGCACAATCAACAGTCCACCCCGAGTACGTCGGGAAAACAAATACTCAAGTAAATGATAGATTTCTCTTTTAAAAAATAACAAAGTAGTATTTACACCTTATTCGAAATTCATTTTCCATGTTTTTATAATGTTTAATAATATAACCTTATCCGGAAATACAATTGTCTGTGAAGGAAATTAATTCTCTTTTTAGATGCTTAAGAAAGTAAACTCTAATCTTCTTTAGTCATTCAATTATAATTTTGATTATATTGGTAGTCTAATATTACAGACAAGATCACATGTAAAACAGGTAAGGCATGCTAGTGGGTCCTAGGCTACCCGGACATGGCATAATAGTAGCTACGCACGGACTCCCGTCACCTCGTGCGTACGTAGCCCCCCCAGATAGTAACACATACTTAATTAGTTCAACTAGGGGGAGAATTACCCCTCACAAATTTAGGAAGGAGACTTACCTCGCTCCGAATTCCCATAAGCGGCTTCCAGGCCCTTCCGACGACTCCCATGGATGTACAACGCCCCAAACTATCAAATAACGGGCAAAGCAATGAAAATGCTGCCTAATACTCGCAACAAATTCAAATTATATACTTTCCTAACTCCGCTCGGTGAATTGACAAAAATGCCCTCGGGCCCGCGTGCCCGGAGTCCGAAATTTCTCGAAGATATATACTACCCATAGCCCCACTAGTTCAAATATACAATTTATTCTAAATTTCATGCTCAATTTCGTGGTTAAAAATCCCATGTAATAACCTTGTATTTAACTTAGAAACATGAAGGGATTACTTACCGATAATTGCATGAAGAAATCCTCTCTTAACAACGTCCCAAAATCGACCAAACCAACATAAAAATTGAAGGAAATGACCAACAAACTCGGTTTTAAAACATTCTGCCCAAGCCATTTTTCGCACCTGCGATCCAACACTCGCACCTGCGATTCCGCATGTGCAGCCAAACCTCTGCACCTGCGGTTTTCCTTAGCTCGAGCCAACATCGCACCTGCGCTCCAAGCCAGATCACCACCTCTTCGCACCTGCGGTGCCATAGCCGCACCTGCGGCCAAAACCTCGCAGGTGCGATAACACTAAATGCCAGCAATTCCAGCCTTCTTCAAACTTCAAATATTGATCCGTTAACCACCCGGAATCCACCCGAGGCCCCCGGGACCGCGTCCGATTATACCAACCTGTTCCAAAATATAATGCAGACTTTCTGGAGGCCTAAAATTACATCAAACAACATCAACACCATGAATTGCACCCAAATCCCAACTTTGTGAACTTAGAAATTTCCAACTTCTACATCCGATGTTGAAACCTATCAATTCACGTTCGATTGACCCCAAATTTTGCACATGTCATATTTGACATTACGGACCTGCTCCAACTTCAAAAATCGCATTACAACGCCGATATCAAAATTTCCTTTTTGGGGCGAATTTCTCCAAAACCCTTCAAATTCCTATCTTTAGCCAAATGACTTCAAAATGACCTCAGGACATCCGAATTCACTTCCGATCGTGCTCCAAACTCCAAAATCACCATATGAAGCTATTCCCATACTCGAAATCCCAAACGGACATCAACATCATTGAAATGCGCTTCAAGCCAAACTTACCAAATTCTTTCAAAATACTGACTTTCTTTAATATACGCTGAAACACTCCCGGGTTATCCAAAACCCGATCCGGACATACGCCCAAGTCCGTAATCATCATACAAACTTGCTAGAACCTTCAAATCCTGATTCAAAGGTCATTTACTCAAGATTAAAATCTTAGTCAATTTCTCTAACTTAAGGCTTCTAAAATGATAATTTTCTTTCCAAACCAACTCTAAACTTTCTGAAATTCAATTCCGACCACACCTAATGGTCATAATACCTGAAACGAAGCTGCTCACAGCCTCAAACCGCTGAACGACATGATAGAGCTCAAAACGACCAGTCGGGTCATTATACAGTATGCACAGTTGTGCATCAAAGAAATAGTCTGAGTGCATTGTAATCCAGTTTCAGTCATATCTGGTAGAGGCCCTCAATTCACTATGCATTTTTGGCATGTATTTCAGAAAAGATTAGGTACCAAGGTCAATTTGAGCACCGCTTTCAATCAACAGATCGATGATCAGGCAGAAAGGACAATTCAGACACTCGAAGATATGCTGCGAGCGTGTGTTATAGATTTTGGAGGTAATTGAGATGATAACTTTCCACTTGTATAGTTTTCTTACAATAACAACTATCAGTCCAGCATTGGTATGTCTCCTTTTGAAGCGTTGCATGGGCGAAGATGTAGGTCTCCAGTGGGTTAGTTTGAACAAGCAGAGGTGCCGTTGATTGGTCCAGAGTTTATTTGTGAGGCCTTAGAGATAGTTCAGATAATAAGAGAAAGGCTGAAAGCGGCTCAGAGTCGTCAAAAGTCTTATTCTGACAAGAGGCATCGTGACTCAGAGTTCATGGTTGGTGATAAGGTGTTTTTGAAAGTTTCACCAATAAAAGGAGTTATGAGGTTTCTTGAGAAAGGGAAACTTAGTCCTAGATTTATCGGACCTGATGATTTATAAAAAAAAAATGTGGCTTATGAGCTAGTGTTTCCCTTTGAGTTGTCCTCTGTTCATCGTGTCTTTCATGTGTCTATGCTTAGAAACTATATTCATGATGAGTCACATATAATACCTGCTGATACCATATAATTAAAGAACGCTTGACTTATGAAGAAGTACCTATATAAATTCTCGATAGGCAAGTAAGAAAGTTGAGAACAAAAGATATAGCATCGGTAAACGTTTTGTGGAGTAATCATGATTCAAAAGAGGCTACGTGGGAGGTCGAGGAAGATATTAGGAAGAAGTATCCTTATTTATTTTGAGGAAAGAGGTATGTGAAACCCAGGTTTGGCTTGGCATTTATATTTCATCTATTAAATACAAGTTAGCATAGGTTTATGTTCTAGCTAGATTATACTTAGTTGTTAAAGTAATTTATTTTCTGTCAGAGTATATTTAGTTATTAAATAATTTAGTACAATGACATAGTACATTTAATTCATTAAAGTTATTTACTTTTTGCTGAAGTGTTGTGCTTTAGATTTTACTTAGCTATTGTGGCACCTCCTTGCCGGACTGTAAGTAATTAGTTTATGAGATGTATATGGTGCTTATGAATGACCTATTATGGTATATTTGATTGTTGTTGGTGTATTTGTGGTATTGGTGACCGATATATTTTTTTCAGATAGTCCAATTTATAGGGGAGACTCTGCCGAAGATATACTTCTATTACAGACTTAAACCCTTGTGATTGACTTTTGATTTACTTCTCTATTTATAATAATTGGATATACAATTAGGGGATATTATTAAATTTAATATTATTAATTATTAAAAATGGGCATCATTACATGTTTGTTAGGTAAAAAAACAAAAGAGCAAGACACCTAATGTAACGACCCGACCGGTCGTTTTGAGATCTAGCGCGTCGTTCAGCAGTTTGGGGTCATGAGCAGCTCCGTTTCAGGTATTATGACTTGTAGGCGTGGTCGCAACCGAATTTCGGGAGGTCTACAGTTGATTTGGAAAGACAATTCTTATTTTAGGAGCTTTAAGTAGGAGAAATGGACTAAGATTGGAATTCTGAGTAAACCACCGCCGAATCAGGACTTGAAGGTTCTTGCAAGTTCGCATGATCATTTCGGAGTTGGGCGAATGTCTGGATCGGGTTTAGGATAACCCGGGGGCGTTTCGATACATATTGTGGAAGTCTGCATTTTTGAAGAAATTTCCTAAGTTTGGCTTGAAGCGCATTTCAGTGATGTTGATGTCCGTTTGGGATTCCAAGTCTGGGAATAGCTTCGTATTGTGATTATGGAGTTGGGAGAGTGATCGGAAGTGAATTCGGATGCCCGGAGGTCATTTTGAAATCATTTGGCTAAAGATAGAAATTTGAAGGTTTTTGAGAAATCCGACCGGAAGTGGAAATTTGGGCGCACATGCGGAAGCGCATGTGCGATAGGAGGACCGCAGGTGCGGAAATAGGCTTGGGCAGATTGTTTTTAAGCGAGAATTTGGACATTTCTCCACCTATTTTCATATGATATGGGCGATCTTGGGTGGCTTCAAATAGAGGATTTCTTCATGCATTGTCAAGGTAAGTAATTTCTTCACGTTCTTGAATCAAAGACAAGATTATTACATAGATTTGGTATGGGAAATTGAGGAAAATTTGGAAAAAATATTGAAGAAACCTAGAAAATTGTAATTTGGATTTTTAGCAACGAATTTGAGAATTGAATTTAGAGTAAATCGTATAGTGGAGTTAGTAAGGCTATGGGTAGAATATATCTTCGAGATATTTCGGATTCGGGGCACGTGGGGCCGAGGGAATTTTTGTCATTTCACTGAGCGGAGTTGGGAAATTATATAATTTGGAATTGTTGCAAGTATTAGAATATATTTTCATTGGTTTGTCAATGTTTGGATAGTTTCGGAGCGTTGTGCAACAATTTGAGTCACCTTGGATGCTGGTTATGGAATTTCGGAGCGAGGTAAGTCTCCGTTCTATCTTCGTGAGGGGGAATTATCCCCCTAGATGAACTAATTAAGTATGTGTTACTATTTGTGCGGGGGGAGGGGGGCGAGCTACGTACGCACGAGGTGACGGGAATCCGTGCGTAGCTACTATTATGCCATGTTCGGGTAGCCTAGGACCCACTAGCATGCCTTACATGTTGAACCTGTGACCCTGTCTGTAATATTAGACTGCTAATATAATCGCGATTGTAATCGAATGACTAAGGAAGATTAGAGTTTATTTTCTTAATCATCTAAAAAGAGAATTGATTTTCCTTTGCGGGCAATTGTATTTCCGGATAAGGTTGTATTATTAATTATATAAACATGGCAAGTGAATTTTGAAAAAGAATTAAAATACTATTTTGTGGTTTTTAAAAAGAGAAATCGGTCATTTACTTTAGTATTTGTGTTCCCGACGTATTCGGGGTGGATTGGTGATTGTGCATGTCTGCATGTGACCGCTTTGCAATTTCCATTCCGCGAGCGGAGTGTTATTCCCCCCACTCTCATGGGAGCGGGTCGTACGCCACGACGGATTTAAAATGCACTTTTGGTATGGGCCGTTTGATCCTCAGCAGTGCATATACATGATTATTATATTGAGAGGTGCACTTATGGGACGGGCCGTTCGATCCTCGGCAGTGCACGAAGATGATTATTATATTTAGAGATGAACTTTTGGTACGGGCCATTCGATCCTCGGCTTTGCATAGTCATGAGTATTTTATTGAGAGGTGCACTTTTGGTACGGGCCGTTCGATCCTTGGCAGTGCACAATGTTGATTATTATGACGGCTCAGGCTGGTTGTCCTTATCCCGTATGCACATGCTAAATTGTTAAATGTTTTCATGATTTTTGAAGTGATAAGATATTTGGGGGAAAATAAAGAAGTAATTGTTGATTTATGATATTTGGGGGAAAACAAAGAGGAAATTATTTATTTAAGATATTTGGGAAAATAATGAAAAAGTGGTAATTGTTTGTTTACTTCCAGTATTTACATGGATTTCAGTGCCTTATATATATGCTGCTTTACTACCTTTACATGCCTATCATGTTCATCTTATACTGTTAATTAATTTGCTGGCCCTTAGTGAGTGTCTAATTCGACCTCTCGTCACTACCTCTCCGAGGTTAGGCAGGCGACTTACTGAGTACACGTTGTTTTTGTACTCATGCTACGCTTGTTGTGCATTTTATTGCACAGGTACTTTCGTAGCAATGTGGAGGATTCAGAGACTTAGGTGAGCTGCATCATCTAGAGTCGATCCGCAGCTAACAGAGTCTCCCTCGTATTGTATTTATTTTCATTTTGAATTTCCTTGTCCAATTTGTATTTCGGACATGCTTTGTAATGATTGTATAAATTCTTAGAAATTTCTTATGTACTTGTGACACCGGGTTCTGGGATGTGCTGGGATATATTTGCTGAAGTGTAGTATTCCAATCATTGTTTTGCTCAACATATTTTATTTAGTTAATATGTAATAAAGGGAAAGGAAATGCTTTTAATAAATGTTAAAAATCGGAAATTGTTTCAATTAATTTATGATTGGCTTGTCTGGAAATGATGTCCGGCGCCATCACGACCTTATAGATTTTGGGTCGTGACAACATGGTATCAGAGCTCTAGGTTCCCGTACGTCTCACGAATCATGAGAAAGTCTAGTAGAGTCTTGCGGATCGGTACGGAGACGTCTGTACTTATCTTTGAGAGGCTACCGGGCTGTTAGGAGTACTTCCCTTCTTGATTCATCACCGTACAATTCGATTCTTTTGAGGCTTATGCCTATGTTCAGTCCTACTCAATCTTACGAGTCACGAAGTGCTTGCTATGAATCAGGAAATTTGAGGAATTTAAACGGTGCTACGGATGTAATTCGAGATGTTTCCATGTGTAATTGGTTGGGGCTGTTGTTATGGCCCTGCAAATGAATAATATGTTGTATCAGCTCAGTAGCTGTGTTTCTGAGAGCGTTAAGGCTATGCTCAGGTAGTGACGTTGATATGATGATAGAATGCTTGCCCGTATGTTGGGGGTGATGAATGGTTTGAAGGGAGGTCTTCTCAGAGTGTGATTTTGAGATTTTGATATTTTAGTTCCGGTGGAGGAAACGCATTTGGATTATGCATGGTCCGGTTGGGGTTGATAAAGTGGTAAGATTTGGTATCTTCAAGTGCGGTGGGATATGCACCTGTGAAGTCGTCGTAATTGATCGAATAAAATGTGTTGATTTTGTCAGTGCTATGGTTTCTTTGGTTGCGTAGGGTCAGAGTATTGAGAAGAAGTAATGAAGAATGCGGTTGGCAGAGACCGTGAGGTGTAGTGGTTCAGTACCGGTTAAGTGTTGATAATGAAGTCAGCTAGAGCAAGATCATCTTCGGAGAGCTTGAAGTCGTTGTGATCTGCTGGTTTGAGAGCTACAGAGAAGGATCCTGAACTAAGGCTAGGGGTTGGTTCTAGTTCTAGGAGGCCAACTGTAAGAAGCGGAAGTCGAGCAGCCGCAAAGCGGGGGAGTGACATCATATTTTTGAATTTAAAGATATTGTCGCGCATTTAACGGATGTTCATGAGGAGCGGACGGACTAGTAAAGATGGTAAATGAAGCAGGGCGTAAGATGGGGTATTGATGTCGCGGAGAGCGTGCATTTCAGCATCGTTGGAAGGTGTCCGCGGGTCATTATCCCTAGGTAGGTTATCTAATATGAATAGGTTAGCGGTAGCATGGTTGGAAGGTCTCCACGAGGGGTTCTAGTGGCTATTCGGTATGAGGCAGAATATGTGAATCATGCTAGAGAATTTGAGGATTTAGGGAGTGCTAGCAAGAGAAGTTGGAAGAATTTGACAGATTGGTTGAGAAAGACCGCATTATCAAAGGAAAAAGGATCTCGGCAGTGTCTAGAGTGGTGCACGGAGTAGTTTCGGGCTAAGTGGGGGAGTCCCAACATCTGCAGTTGGGTTATAGTATTATAATCTCATGGGGTTGCTGATTTTCTGCGTGCTGCCAAGTTATCACAGCTAATGGAAAGGAGTAAAATGATGATTGTGCGTGGGATTTGATGAATGTGTGCAAAAGTTTGACCCGTCAGACTGGGGTTAGGATTTGGATGATTCAGAATTTATGCTTAAGGCATAGACGAGTTGTAAGGATAGTGACTCGGTCACGTGCTTCATTGAAAAGGGTGTTCATCTGCAAGGAGAGCCTTGGAATTGATTGTGTCGGGACCAGTCAGAGTGGGTGACTCTCAATAGCGGTCCTAGTGAATTAAAAAGTTAAGAATGCGGCGTTTAAGGGTTTCAGGCAGCGGTATGATCAGGGATTGAGCTTATGCAGAGTAATTGCTGAGAAAAACGAAGATGGTTGGAGTGTTCTATGATATCTTTCAGCGTGCAGAATTGTATTGGAGGAGTGATAAAAATAAACTCCGGATTGTAGAAAGATTATCAGGAGCGCATGAGACGGGTTGCGGGATTTAGGCAGCATAGTTACGTGAATCAAGGATTCTAGGGATGAGTGAGGGTTGAGTTTGCTATGAGTTAAAGGAAGTTGCTATTATTCTTGAAGAAATTGAAGATGATTAAAAAAATATAGATTGATTAGCCATGGTTCAAATGGCACATTTGCGGCATTGATCAGTTCCTTCGATATGATTAAATTATGTAGGTGGGAAAATACTGCGAAAGTGGTAACTGTTTGTTTACTTCCAGTATTTTGTTGGATTTCAGTGCCTCATATATATGCTTCTTTACTACTTTTACATGCCTATTGTGTTCATCTTATATTGTTAATTAATTTTCTGGCCCTTAGTTAGTGTCTAATTCGACCTCTCATCACTACCTCTCCGAGGTTAGGCGGGCGACTTACTGAGTACACGTTGTTTTTGTACTCATGCTACGCTTGCTGTGAATTTTATTGCACAGGTACTTTCATAGCAATGTGGAGGATTCAGAGACTTAGGCAACCTGCATCATCCGGAGGCGATCCGCAGCTGACAGAGTCTCCCTCGTACTGTATTTATATTCATTTGGAAATTCCTTGTACAATTTGTATTTCGGACAGGCTTTGTAATGATTGAATAAATTCTTAGAAATTGCTCATGTACTTGTGACACCGGGTTCTAGGATGTGTTGGGATATATTTGCTAAAATGTAGTATTCAAAACATTGTTTTACTTGACAGATTTTATTTAGTTAATATGTAATAAATTTAAAGGAAATGCTTTTCATAAATGTTAAAAATAGGAAATTGTTTCAATTAATTAATGATTGGCTTGCCTGGCAATGATGTCCGGCGCCCTCACGACCTTATGGATTTTGGGTCGTGACACCTAATATTTGGGCCTAAAGCCCACAGAATATTCTGTTGGAAGACAAAAAGAAAAAAGAAAAGGGAAAAGGTTTAAGGCCTTAGGATGAACGAGAACAAGTGCTGGAAAACAATTGCAAAGAATTAAAACACAACAAAGGTTGTGTTGTGTTTTACAAGGACAAAGAAACAGAGGTAGTGGTTCTTCTCGACTACTTCGGACCTTCTTTCGGCCACGATTGAGGTAATTATTTTAATGGGATTTTAAGTTATAACATCATTATACACTATAATTTAACACCCTAATGGGGTGAATTCATAGGAAAGTTCTACAAAACCTCAAGAACACCCATCAAGTACGAGTTAGGTTTTTGGGTGTTACAAGATAAATTCTTCACTTTTATTGGATTGCAATAACGGGTTAAGGTTGTTAGAGATAGTAAAGAATTGTTAGAACAATAGCCCACGCCAAAACTTAGAAATTTAGAAGTTGAACCTAATGTTCTTAGAGTTGAGAAAAGATTAATACTTTGGGAAAGTTGATACTCATTGTGACTTATTGATGTAGTATTTGATCATTGATTTGAATACAAGAATTAGAATTTACATTGTTTCTTGAAAGGAGAAATTGAGCTGAGTGGATATAACCATTTATTAAAGTGGCTCTACTCACAAAAACATGCCCACAAAGCGTTTGATAAAATTCTTTAAAGAGTCAACATGTGCTTAATTGGAACGAGTGAATATATGTTGACTAAGTATATTCTAGTTAAAACTTATATGTTTTACTCGCGAAGTATAATCGTCTATTTTCATATTTTTATGCTTTATTACATGACCTTACATGTTAAAGTTTCAATAGTTAGATAGAACTTTTATAAATACGTTGAGTAATTTTCATGCTTATGCTATGCATACACTCAAGAATATTATTATGAATACTGATAGATAACTTTCAAACAAGATTTAGACTTAAAAAGTCACAAGAAGAAGTTATAGAAAGATAAGATTTTTGGGAGTATCGTCTATTCTGAGAAGGGGCCATCGTCTAGGCCGAGGGTCATGATCAATGTGTTTACTTCCTGAAACTACTTGTGCCAAAGTAGGGAGCACACGAGATGAGGGTCTCGTTGCTAAGAATTTACTTAGCCAGACTAAGGTATGATATATGAGCACTGAGAATCATGAAGGAAGTGGCACCTCGTGGATTTGGCTTATTCGATCAGGTTGGGATCGAACCCATGCCAATCACTCGGTGACTAAGACAGAAATAAGTCAGGATAGTTGGAACTCCCGAAGTATGAAGTGAAGAATTTTATTTTTATAAGAAATAAAAAGAAAATAATTTTTTTGGAATATTCATAAACTGCTATTATGAAATTATCTTAGAATTGTTCCAAGAAGCTTTATGTTTTCTATGCATTTAGATTCTTTGCTCGTAATGTATATTGTATTAAAGTTTCATCCCATCTCGTTGTGACTCACTGAGTACAATGGATGGTACTAACATTCTCTTTTGGGAACATGCGTTGGTCTGCGGTACAACGTAGGAACCGGACAAGTTAGCAGGCTACAGTTTAGGACTTCCCTGCCTTCCAGTGCTAATGGTGAGCTCAGCTTTTGTTCGTGGAGTAATCATTTGAGTCATATTTATGTAGTTATATTTCTTTATTTACTTTGAATACTAGCCAGGCAACCCCATGTCCTGATCAGTGCGTCAGTTTATTAGTAGAGGCTTCATAGACACATTCAGTGGGTTATGATTCAAATATTTTTTATAATAACTTAGCAGTATTTCAGTGGTTACTCCAAATAATGTTGTGCAATTGATTTTTTTTAGATATTAAAGTTAAATAAAAGTATTTGGTTAAAGTATTGCCTTGTTGAATATAAAGTTTAAAGTTATAATAGATTTGATAAGCATAGATGGTTCGCTCTATAGAGATTTACATTGTATTTGTACTTATATGCTTAGCTAGATTAGTTAGGGGCAGTTTTGTATTTTTACTAGCTCATGTATATATCTCTGTACATTTTTAGCTCACAATCTAGAACATTCATTCTCACTTTTCTCTCACCGGCTCATCCTTCTATGGTGGTTATCTTCACCATGAGAACACACGAGTTCAACATGGTATTAGAGCCTACGCTCTAGTTGTGAAATAATTTATCTCGTCTTCTTCATCTCGTGGTTAATCGAAGTCTCTTTTTCATTATCACCTTCAAATCGTGGAATCGAGGATTTAGGGCTTTTCAGATTCACAGGTTAATCAAGTGATTTCTTTTCATTTCCTTCACAATCAATCAATATTATTCACCAATATGAGCTAAATCATGGTCTGAGACAAGTATACCTCAGGTACAACTACCCCTAGCGTAGATACAACCAGTCAACTTTACATGCACCCGTATGAGAGTGCGGGAACAATGCTGGTACCGGTAGTTTTTGATGGAACTGTTCATAGATTCTGGAGGAGAGGTGTTCTCAAAGATCTTTCACTGAAAAATAAAGTCAGATTCATCACCCAAAAATGTAGGAAGCCGGACTTCGATTATGCGAATTTCGACCAGTGGGCTCGATGCGATGACATGGTGACTTCATGGGTTCTTAAATCACTCTCAAAGGACTTGACAGACAGTCTACAGTATGTCAATAATGCAAAAGAGTTATGGCAAGAGTTGGAGGATTGATACGACCAAAACAACGGGGAAAACATATACCATCTTCAAAAGGAAATAAATGATCTTAGTAAAGGTGCTTTGGACATCACAAGATACTATACAAAAATTAAGAGACTTTTGGAGGAACAAAACACTCTAAATGCCCACGCACAATGCAACTATCACTGCACTTGTGGAGCCAAGGAAAACATGCATAAAGCTCAACAGGATCATAGATTAATTCAGTTTCTAATGGGACTTAATTAAGTGTATACAGTTGTAAGAGAAAGCCTCTTAATGATGAACCCATTGCCTATCATTGCACAAGCCTTCTCCATTCTAATTCAAGAGGAGAAGCAAGGAGAAGTCAGGCCAAGTAACCAATTGGCTATGGAATCTACATCACTCAATGCTAATGGGCTTGGTCAAAACACATTCAAAACTAACTATACTCCACATATGTGGGGTGCAGGGAAAAATTCATTCAGAGGAAATAGACGTCACACATATAACAAGTCAAGGCTTTTCTATGACTATTGCAAGAACCAGGAACATAAAAGAAACATGTTATAGGATTCATGGATTTCCACAAGACTTCAAGTTCACTAAGGGCAGAAATGTAGGGTTTGCTACAATGTTCATGGAGGTTGTGAAGAGCCATTTGGTGGAAGCATTGAGGGATCAGAGAATAAGAATCCAAACCAAGGTGTGCCAGGTCTGACAAAGGAACAATATGGATAACTGCTGAACATGTTGGAGACCTTCCAGGCTAAAAATACTGGGGAGAATTCGAACAATGTTGCTCGTGTAGTTACAAACTTTGCAGGTATTCTAGCTTGCTCTACTTATAAAGATATTGCAGAAACAACTACGTGCAAATGTTCTAAATATATTGCTGACTTATGGATTCTAGATAGTGGAGCCTCAAATCACATGACTTACATAAAATCCTTTCTAACCAACATCAAAACTTTACCCTATCCATTTTTAGTTACCCTACCTAATGGATACAGAGTCAAGGTGACAAAAATAGGAGATGCATTCTTTAGCCCTAGTTTAACTCTTTTTAGAGTATTATATGTATCCAGTTTCAAGTTTAATCTTATCTCAATTCATTAAATAACTGTGAATCTAAGTTGTATGGTTAATTTCAAATAAGCATCTTTTTCTGATTCAAGCCCCTAAAAATGAAGAGGCCTCTAGAATTTAGTAAGGCAAGAAGTGGTCTATACTTCCTCTGCTCAAAGTATCTCAGTCATGAATCTAAGTCAAATTTCATTTTTTCTTTTAACTTTGATCTTTTTAAGAACTTTAGTTCATGTCTTCCCACATATGTTGCTACTATAATTAGAGTTAAGATTCATCCTCCTCATTCATCTGCATTTGTAGATAAATCATCATGTCAACCCATTGATGTAAATATGCTCCATTCAATCAATAAGATTGACTCTTCTATTGCTAATTATGTTTCAATGTCTTCTATTACGTTTCATGGAAATATTCTTGATTATTTGTGGCACAATAGAGTAGGACATGTACCTTTTGTAAAAATGAGGGGAATTTCCACAAAACCTGTCACTTTTTCTCCTAGACAGTATTTCTTTTGCCCAATTTGCCCAATGGCTAGACAAACCAGACTTCCATTTGCCGACGGTACTACCACTTCCAGTAAGATCTTTGAACTAATACATTTGGATCTATAGGGTCCCTATCATTTAATCACACATGAAAACCATAAATACTTCCTAACCTTGGTTGATTATTTTAGTAGATCAACCTGGACTCACTTGTTGAGTTGTAAGAGTATTGTTCTCCAGATCCTTATAGCCTTCATTTCTATGATAGAAAATCAGTTCAAAACCGCAATCAAAATCAATAGATCTGACAATGGCATAGAGTTCTTCAATTATGAATCAATTTCATATTTCCAAACAAAGGGAATTGTTCACTAGAAAACAAGTCCATACACACCACAACAAAATGGAGTGGTGGAAAGAAAACATAAATACCTACTTGAGACAGCCAGGGCATTACTATACCAGTCCAAATTACCCATGGAAATATTGGGGGAGTGCATCCTCACTGCCACATACTTGACAAGATTTCCTTCCACAGTCCTAAAAAACAAATGTCCCTTTGAGATCCTATATGATAGTAAGCCCAATTATTCTCATCTTAGGAGCTTTGGTTGCTTATGTTATCCTACTACTTTGAAAATTCATAAGGATAACTTTGAACCAAGATCCACATCTCATGTGTTCATAAGATATCCCTTCGGGATAAAGGGGTACAAGGTCCTAGGATTGGCCACTAAGAGGATACATGTTTCCAGGGATGTCCAGTTTCATGAAAATATATTTCCTTTTGCCACTAAATCTTAGTCAAATCCTTATAGTTTTCCCTAGATCATTTCCAGATACCACTCCTACATGTATTAATCTTAATCCTTGTAGTTTGAGAGATAGTCATTTATCTGATAGGAACGCACAATCCTTAGATTCTGTCACCGCTAACTCACCTGACAATTCACCTATCCACACTGCTTCACCACTTGAAAATCTAGCCACCACTTCACCTGAAAGACATACACAACAATAGAACGATGATTCCATCCTCACTGTCACACCTCCTTTTTCCTACCCCGCATTAATGAAGGGTAGTAAGGGAGTTTTTCCACTTTAAGTGACGTTATTCGGATTTAGGATTTATTTTAGTTTTCAGAGTCGCCACCCGGATTTTTTTTTTTTACGATGTTCCGGGGCACCGTTTTATTTTAAAATCCCAAACCGAGGAAATTTAGACTCTGTTTTAAGT